>JAODAL010082634.1:0-11507 GCA_025379985.1 Phyllomedusa bahiana
CCAAATTATTTGTGCCCCCCCCGTCAGGACCTCCCGCCGGGCCTTTAAAATTTTCCTGCACCCCCGAACTGGGCCCCGGCTGTCCCCCGGTGGCCCCGAAAATTGGCTTTCATATTACCTGTCACCAGCCCCCTCACCAACCCATCAAAGGGGAAGGTGCGTGGCTGGTGACAAGTGATTTTGGGATCTCGACAAAGCAGAGCGACAAGCGGGGCCCAGCTTATAGAAAACCGCACCAGGGACTCGGAGGACTGCCCCTTGCCCCCGCTCCAAACCGGCCGGTGTTTTTGGCTAAATTTTCAGCGAGTCGGCAGAAGAGGGGAAAAGCGCGGGCCGGAAAAAAAATCCTCATTTTTGGGCTGGGGGCCCGTATTTTTGTGGCCCCCTTGGTCTAGTCTAACCTTACCCATTTATAAATTTGGGGCTTACTTTTTTTGAAACAACTGCCCCAAAAAATTTAGGGTTTACAGGGCCTTAAACAAACACCCCTTTTGGGGGGCAAGCACAAAAGGTTTTACATCCCTCAAAACCCAAAATAATTTAAAAAATAGTGTTTTAACAGGTGCGACATTATTTTTGGCCCGCAAATTGTTCCAAAGTTCTGGGCAATTTCCTTTAAAACAAATGGGGCCCCGTCGTGTGCAGCAGAAACAGGCTTTTAGGAAATTTTTGGGCCCTTTTTTTTACTATTGCAATTGTGCCAGAATTCGGGTGCAATTTGTGCAAAAATACTGGTTTAAAATGCTGTATCCCAAACCATTATTATCTGTTTTTTAAACAGTTTTAAGACATTTTTTTTACATGACCCAACAAAAGGGGCATGGCTTTGTGGAAAGAGAAGGGGACCCGGGAATACCAAAAATTTTGGGCAATTATTGCCAAAAAAATAAGCCAAGGTTAAAAAAATTTTGGTTTAAAATTAAAAAAAAACTAAATTGCGCCAGTTTTTTACACATTTCACATTTATTAAAAAACAAATTTTTTTGACCCAAACGGTTAACACGTAAAGTCATGGGGGCTTAAAGGGTTTTCCCCCACCATGGTGTTCCACAGGGGCCCCAGAAGGCAAAAGACCCACATTTCCTGGTTAGGCTGGGTGGGTTCCCAGCAGTGTTTTTGGGGATATCCCGATCTCTATAAAGACTTTGGGCCCTAAGAAATTTTGCAGGGGGTGACGCTCAGGTTTTTGGCAGCAACTTAAGCATGACATTTTTAAAAAACCCAAACCAAAAAAAACTGTGAACACTGACAGTAATAAGATCTTCCCTTTTTCTCCTAAAAAAAGCAAAATCAGAAAAGTTTTTATTTGGGGGGACAATCTTCTTTTAAACCTTTTTTCCCTAAAATGTTGAAAAAGGGTAACATTGGGGTGAGAAAACCCCTTTTTAAACAGGTCGGTTTTATGGACACATTTTGAAAGAATATGAAATTGCCAGGTCATATTTCTTTCGAATTCTCCCAATTTCCTTAAAAGAAGAAGGGGTTTTAATTTTTGGCCCGCCAATTGTTAACCCTTTTCCCATTACTTTTAAATTTCCCTCCCGGGAAAAAAGTTTAATGGAACCGTCATCTTATTAAAAAACCCTTCTTTCTTTTTTTTACAATAAGAAGGGTTGTACAAACAAAATTTAAACCCCAAAAAGGGACAAGTATCCTAGGGGAATGCCAAATTTTAACAAATTTTAATTTTTTTTTAAAAAGTGTTGAAAATAAAAAAAGTATTAAAAAATTAAAATCACCCCCCCTTTTTTCCCCTTTTTTTAAGTTAAAAAAATAAAAAATTTTAAAAATAGTTGGTATCGATGCATTTGTAAAAAATCTGGGTCTATTAAAATATAACCCTAAATTATGCTGTTAAAAACAAAAAATGTAGATAAAAAAAATTTTAAATGACAAAAGTTTTGTTTTTTTTTGGTAATTTTATTTTTAAAAAAAAGGAATAAAATGGTAAACCAAATAAAAAAAAACCTTTAGCCCACAAAGAAATGAACCCTCAAAAAATCCAAAACCATATTTTTGACCAAAAAAAAAGGGCGTCGGAAAGGCCCGGAAAAAAAGGCACTTTTCAAGCAAATTTTGTAGAGAATTTTATTTTTTTTTTTAAAGTACTACAACATAACAAAATTTCCCTTTCAAATTTGGTATTTCCCCGGGAAAAGTAACAACTTACTTTTTTTTCAGTGTCCCTTTTACATTTTTATGGAAAAGGGAAAAGGCCCCTATTTAAAAAAAAAAACCATCGTGCCCTAAAAGGAAAAAAAAAGCCTTCAAATGTCTAAGGGAAAATGGAAAAAAAAAAACAATGATTTGGTTTTTTGAAATTTTGGAAAGAAAGAAAAAGAAGAGCAAACAAAATAAAAACCCGGGGGTTTAGCAAAGGTAAAATTTAAAACTTTTACCAAATATAATGCTAAATTTTTGTTTTTTGCTTCTTTCAAGCTAAAGCATTTTTTATCTCATGCTTTTTTACCAAAAAGCTTTTTCCTATTTTAACCAACCCCCCTTTCAGCAAGGGAGTTTTGTTAACCCTTTTGTTACTAAAAATTTTTAAAACCCCTTTTAGACCCCTGTACCCTTGCCCCCTACTTTAAACCCCATCCAAAAATAAAATGTGCCTTTTAGCGGGTTCAACAAGGGAACAAGCAGACGGGAAATGTCAGTCACGGCTTTTGAACCCCCCGCTTTTCCGGGGCCTGTGCAGAGAAAGGTTCCGAAAAACAGCCCTGATGAGAAAACCCTTTTTAAAATGCACCCTCAGCCCTACAAAGACTAATTTAAAAGGGACAGGAAGCATGGGCCCCCTGCGGGCGCCAGGGGTTTTAACTTTTTTTATCGGGTTTTAAAGAAACCAAAAACACCCCGGGTTTTAGGGAAACCCTGGATACCCAAGTTTATACCTCTTACCCACCTTGGGCAAACCCCCCCCGAAATCCAGTTTTGCCCAAACCAGGAAAGGAGCTGTATAAAGAACGACCCCACGGGCAGTGGCCACCAGTAACACTGTAAAGGGAAGAAAGCCTTGGAGCTGCCCATTCCAAACCAACAATTGATGCACCCCAACCCCGGGGAAACCCTTTCCATCATGCGGCCCAGGGACGTCTAGAGGGGTTTCAGGTTCCCCCCAAGGGGGCCCAAATCGGTGAAAGCCCTTCGGGGCTACATGGGGCCCCAAAGGGTAAAAAAACCCCCTGCTCTAAGAAATTAGACATGATTAGTAAAGGGTGCCCTATTGAAATGCAAACATGGTTTCAAAATTTAAGGGGACTTTGGGGGAAAAACGGGTAAACCCCCTTCGGGGAACATTGTGGTTAAATTAGAAATGGGCTTTTGGGAAAAACACTGCGCAGAAATATGGGGTCCCTTGGAGATTTTCGGGGGGCTAAACTACCGGGGTAGCAGACTTAGCATGCCGGGGGCCCGGGGCAGTTTGCTCCCGCGTCTGCCCCCTTTGGGTAGTTCCTTTGGTCCTTTTGCGCCCGCCGGCAGTGAATAAAAACCAGTTCACCCCCCCGGCGGGGTGGAGCGGGGCCCGGTGCCCGGGAGCGCTTCCGGGGGCCTTTGGGGGAAAGGGGGGGGGGCCCGGACTTTTCTTTGGTTTTCCGGCACCAAAGGGGGAAAAAGGGGGGGAAACCGGGGGGGGGGGGGGCCCCTTTGGGGCCCTTTTAAAAAACCCCAGGTTTGGAAGCACCCATAGCGCTCAACTTTTGCTAATCTCCTGCGGGGTTTCCAGGGGGAGAGAAAGCTGTCCCTTTTTAAAACTTGCTAAACTGGGGGACCCCCAGGGTCATGAATGGGTAGCATCGCTAGGGAGCAGCACATCCCCTCACATTTCCACGGAGCTGCCCCCTCAGCACCCCCTCCCGCCTCTCCCCATGCCAAAACCCCCTCCACTGCTTTTGTGCACAGTGGGGAAACGGACAGGGGGAGGAGGGGTTTTTTTGCCCTGCCGCCTGGGACAGCTCATGACTAAAAGCTGTCCCCCTTTTCCCCCCACCTGTCTTTTGGGAAAACCCCCTGGCCCTGCCTGGGGGCCTGACTGCAAAAAATTTTAAATTGGGGTTGTATTTTAATTTGATATAAAAGATGTGTGTGTGTAATGGGATGTAAACAGAAATGTAATAAAATGTTTGCATTTTGAATGTTGTGAAAATATATATCGGTGTGTGTAGATGTGTGTATGTAAAATTATGGGGTTTTTTTTGGTGTCTAAATGTGTGTGTCCGAAATATCTACATAATTGACCAGTTTTCAGTGCAGGGGTGAAAAGGGTTTGAAGTTCCCAAAAATAAAAACATAAAGTTAAAATCTAATTGTGTAAACACAAAATCACAGTCCCTAATATCAGTGTTGACCGCTTGTGCGGGATGGTCCTAGAAATTGGGGTGACTCCCCGGTCCCGGGATGTTCGGGCCGGGTGAGGGGGCATTTTCGGAAAAGTGTCTGTCGTGTGCCCGGGGCATGGGCGGGATGTGTCTAGTGCGGGGGCTTTTGCTAGGGGTCCCAAAACATCCGGGGCTGGGGCCCCTTAATTTTTTCCCTGAGTGGGCTGGGGGACACGCCATTTTTCAACCCCTTTTTGGGTCAACTGGTATGTTTTTTTTACAGAGAAAAACCTTCTGTTCCTGTAAAAACTAATTTTCTGAAACATTCCACATAGATCTTTTTCCAAATTCCTCAACGAAACGCACAATGGAAAAATAAAACCCCGGGACAAATTAGCATTTTCAAAATCTCTCACCTCTAACCTACTATGCAGTGAATACCTTACAAAAAAGGGGTCACCAAAAAAAACCTGAAAACATGGAGAAATTTATACCAACAACCCATTTTTTACTAAAAAAAAAACCCTACAAAACCAAGCCCCAAAAACATTACAAATTAAAGGGATCAAATAAAACTGCCGGGCTATACTGAATGTGACCACCACATGTGACTATAAACTGTACAAAGGCTCTGAAGACATATATTGCCTCCAACATTTACCATAAAATTTGGGAGACACCAGTTACACAGGGCCCTGCAAAACTGTTAAAATTACCTCCCTAAAAGTGATTTAATAATTTGGGAAAACACCAGTGTTTCAACCCGGCTCTGCAGACCCGATATCACCACTAAAAAAGTGACCCCTATAGTGGTAGACACCATGTCACAGGCCCCTGAAAACATATATTTCCGCCATCCAGTGGGTCATATAGTTTGGGAGATATATTGTACATGGCCTCAACAGAAAAATAAGTGATTACACGCCAGTTACATTTTGGGGACTTACAGGTGAACGCAAATTTGGAAGGAGTTTGGGTTTTCTTTTTTTCTTTTTTTTCCCCCCTAGTTTTCCCCCAGGGAAACCCAATTAAATGGGGGGCCCCTTTTTCCCCCTCCAGAACCCCTCACGGAAAAAAATTTTCAAAACAAAAATTTGATTCCTCACTGTATCAGCCCCTTTTCTAAAAATTCCTAAAACTCTTTTTAAAACCCCCCCACTATTGGCCCCAAATGGAATTTTTTACCCCCCCTGGTTTCCCAAAAAGGCCAAAGGGGGTCCCACTTGTCACAAAGTTTTTCTTGTTTTTGAAACCAATAAAAGGGAAGTATTTTAAAATTTCCCCAAAACAATATGGTGGGGGAACCCAAACCCCCCAAAATAGGGAGGCAGTCCTCGTTAGGTAGGGAAAGCTATAGGTCCCCTAAATAGTAGGGGATCTCCCTTTCCCCCATTAAGTAAAAAAGGGATTTTTTTAGGCCTCAGAAAACAAATAAAAGTAAAATATAGATCCCTATTATGAGTTTTTAATTTGGCCCCTTTAGGTAAAATTTTAAGGCCCCCTGTAGCCCCGGTTTTTAGCCCCCTGTATCAGGTTACTTTCCCCCTTTGCCGTAATAAGCCCCCTTTTTTGCCCCGGTAATAGCCCGGGTTTAGGCCAGGAAAAATGCTCCCCTAGCCAGATAAATTAAAGGGCCCCCATTTGCCAGATTTAAAATGCCCAATGTCCCGGGCTTTGGGGGGGCGGGTTCCCCCCCAAGGGGTTGATCTGGGGGGGCCCACCCTTGATCTTTGGGGGGCCCACCCTACTGTACTTTAAAAAAAAATTCCGGGGGCCTCCGGGAATAAATGCGCCCATTTTACCACATAATACAGTGTTCAAAACAGGAAAATTTTATGGGGGTTACAATGCAAGTTTAGGCCCCATATTTTGTCTCTTTGCACATTTTCTGTCTGTCTAGCATATCATAGACAAAAGGGGTAAGTAGCTTCCCCCTCCAAACCCCCTCCCCCCCACATACAATATCCCCCTCCACCCACAACAATATCCCCTCCACCCCACAACAAATATCCTCCACCACCCCACATAAAAATACCCCCTCCAACCCCCCCCTACACATCCCCCCCCACCCACATACAATATCCCCCCCACCCCATACAAAAATTTTCCCCCTCCACCCACATACACTATCCCCCCACCCCATACAATACCCCCTCCAAATCACATAAATAACCCCCCCACCCACATACAATATTTCCCCCTCCACCCACATACAAATATCTCCCTCCACTTTTTCCCTTGGTCACCAAAGGGACCTCACCACCTTCTAAAAAAACACACCAGCAAAAAAAGTAGAAATGTAAACCCCCTTTTCCAGGGGCAATCAGGGACACAGTACACTGGGCCCCTAAAATAATTTTCCAATATAAAACCCACAACACCGCCACATAGAGAAACCCCAAAAGAGGTCGACAAACCCGCCAGGGAAAACCTACAACACCGCCATAAAGAGACCCACATAGAAATCAGACACCCAGCTCAGGGTATAACCTACAACACTGCCAAATTTGAAAAAACCAAAATGAGGTTTAGACCCCCCCCCCAACCCCCAAAATCAGGAATAACCCCAAAACACCCCCAAATAAAAACCCACATAGAGGTTTAGACACCAGCTTTTAGGGTTTTAAAACCAACAACACTTCCCCCTATAGATTTCCACAAGAGGTTTAGACACCAGCTCAGGTATAACCCAACAACCACCCCCATATAGAGAAACCAAAATAGAGGCAGACAAACCCGGCTCAGGGCACATCCATTACAGGGGAATTTTCAACACTGATACAATATAAAGTAACAAAACCCCCTTTCATTTCCCGGGATCACCAAGACTCCTATCCCAGGAATTTGTTCCCCTTTCCCCTCATGAGTCTTTTTTATTCCCTTTTCCCTTCCGCATCCCTTTTCCACAACACCATGAAGAACTTTTTCCCGGACAAAAACTCAAACCCCCGCAAAATTAAAAAACAAATAAACTTTTTAATCCCTCCCAATTTTTCCCGCATCTTTTTTACCCTTCCCCCCCCACCTCTCAAAAAACTACCCAGGGTGGGAAAAGCGGGTAAAAGCCAAAAAACTTAGGGTCTAGATCCTAGGGGGTTGGAGGGGGGGAAAGGAAATAACCCCCCCTGGATAAATTCAAGGAAATATTTTTCAGGGGATTTAGGGGGGTCTCTTTTAAAAGGGGGCTTAAAAGGCAAAATTTAAGGGGCTCTTTTAGGGTAGTAAAAACAGGCATTTTTAAAGGGCCTCCTTTATGGAGTTTTACCGGCAGTTAAAGGGGGCTCTTTTTTGGGAGTGGTACAGGCAGTTAAAGGGGCTCTTTTAGGGAGAACAGGGAAATTAGGGCCCTCCTTTTGCTAGTTCCCGAAGAGCCCCCCCCTTTTTAGCAATTTTGTAGGTTTGTCAGGGGCCCCCCTTTAGGGTAGTGTGTAGGTAGTCCGGGCCCCCTTTAGGTAGTGGGGGAGGTACCCGGGCCCCCCCTTTTGGTTAGTTTAGGGGCCCCCTTTGTTAGTCAGGGCCCCCTTTTTAAAGCCAGGGGCCCCCCTTTTTTGTAGTCCGGGGCCCCCTTTAAATAGTCAGGGGCCCCCCTTTTTTGTACCCGGGGGGCCCCCCTTTAAAATTTTTTCAGGGCCCCCCCCTTTATGTTTGTCAGGGGGGCCCCTTTATGGGAGCCAGGGGCCCCCCAAAAGAAACCAGGGCCCCCCCCTGGTAATCAGGGGCCCACCATTACCATTGGCCCCCCAATATAAAAAGCCCAGGGCCCCCCATTGTAGCCAGGGCCCCCTTTAGTGTCAGGGCCTTTCCCTTAGAGTCAGGGGCCCCCATAGTAGCCAGGCCCTCCCCATAGTATCAAAGGGCCCCCCCATTTGTTTGCCAGGCCTCCCCATAGTAGTCCGGGGGCCCCCCATATAGCCAGGGGCCCCCCCTAGTAATCAGGGGGCCCCCCTTTGTAGCCCCGGGCCCCCCCTTTTGTACCAGGGGCCCCCCCTTTTAGTCAGGGGCCCCCCCCCTTTGTATCGGGGGCCCCCCTTTTAGTCAGGGCCCCCTTTTGTAATCAGGGGCCCCCCTTAGTTAAACCAGGCCCCCCCTTTGTAGCCAGGGCCCCCCTTAGGGACCATGGGGCCCCCCTTAGTATTCCCGGGCCCCCATTCGTATCCAGGGCCCCCCATAGTACCCCGGGCCCCCCATAGTACCAGGGCCCCCCCTAGTAAACCAGGGCCCCCTTAGTAGCCCGGCCCCCCATATAGTCCCGGGCCCCCCTAGTAGTCAGGGGGCCCCCTTAGTAAGTTTAGGGCCCCCCTTAGTAGCCAGGGGCCCCCCATATTTCCAAAGGGCCCCCTTTTGTAAGGCCAGGGGCCCCCCCTTTTATTTAAGGGGCCCCCCTAGTAGGCCCCGGGGGCCCCCCTTTTTGGCCCGGGGCCCCCCTTAGTAGTTCAGGGCCCCCTTAGGAACCAGGGCCCCCCCCTTATTAAATCCAGGGGGCCCCCCTTTGTAGTCAGGGGCCCCCTTAGTAGTCAGGGCCTCCATTAGTAGCCAGGGCCCCCCCTTTGTAGCCAGGGGCCCCCCTTAGAAAAACTGGGGCCCCCCTTAGTAGTTCAAGGGGCCCCCATTAGTAGCCAGGGCCCCCCCCAAAGTTTGCCAGGGCCCCCATATACCAGGCCCCCCCCTTAAAAATTCAGGGGCCCCTCTTAGTATCAGGGGGCCCCCCCAAAATAGCCAAGGGGCCCCGCTTTTGGGACCCATGGGCCCCCCCCATATTTGCCAAAGGGCCCCCCCTTTTTATTTAAAGGGGGCCCCCCCTTTGTTAGTCGGCCCACCCCCCTTTAGTAGCCAGGGGGGCCCCCCCCCTTAGTAGCCAGGGCCCCCCCCTTAGTAGTCAGGGGCCCCCTTTTTTAGTTCAGGGGCCCCCCCCCTTAGTAGCCCGGGGCCCCCCCTACTAGTCAGGGCCCCCCCCCCCTTTTAGCCAGGGGGGCCCCCCTTTGTAAATCAGGGCCCCCCCCCCTTAGTTTTCCAGGGCCCCCCCCTTTTGTAGCCAGGGCCCCCCCCTTAGGGACCGGGGGCCCCTCTTATATCAGGGGCCCCCCATAGTAAACCCCGGGGGACCCCTTATATTAGGGGCCCCCCTTTGTAGCCATGGGCCCTCCCCCCCTTAGTTTGGCAGGGGCCCCTCCTTTAGTAGGGCAGGGCCCCCCATAGTTGCCAGGGGGCCCCCTTGTTTAAAAAAAAAAAAAAAAAAAAACCCAAACCCGCCACTTCCCGGCTTTCCGGGTCCCCGTCCGGCTCCCGGCAGGGTTCCCAGCCCTCGAAACTCCCCCCCGGCTCCGTACGGGGCCCTGCATAGGCGGCCGGGAAATGACGTCACCCGCCCCCGGGCCCACGGGGCACCAGTAAGGGGCCGGCGCCCCCCGGGAGGCTGAAGGCCTAAAACGTTCAGCCCGCCGGGGATGCAGCGAGGGGCAGCGCTTTGTGGCGCTGCTCCCCCTGAAAACCCGCGCAGGCCCCCTGGGGAGTCGGGGGACTTTTGCCCCAAAATCCCGGCCCGGCTCCGGGCGCTCGGGACGCGTGGGGCCCCGGGCGTCCATTTTCCGGGATTCCCGGGCCGGGGCCCCCCGGGGGGTTTACGGCACTGCCCTTTCCCGGGGCCCGCAGGGGGGGCTCGTGGCCCACCGGGGTTTTTTTTTCCCCCGGGGTCCCCCGGGCCGGGCCCATTTTTGAGCCCGAATAGCCCCCCAAAGCCGGTAAAATACCCCCATTTAGCCCTAAAAAAGCCCCCCCTTTGACAGGTTAATAATTTTCCCCATAAAAACCCCGGAGTAATATGCCCCCATAACAGGTAATATGCCCCCATAGCCGATAAAATGCCCCCAAAAAAACAAAACCGGTAAAAATTTTCCCCGTTTAAGGGGCCGGGAAAAATGGGCCCCCCCGACAGGTTTAAAATGCCCCCCTTTCCAATAAAAAATTTAAAAAAAATAAAACTACACCTCAGCAACCCGGGCCCCGCTTCAGATCCGGGAGCTGGTGGGAAAGGTGGGAAGCCCCGCGTGGAAAGGCGCATGGTCCGGGGACCCCCCGCGGCCGGCAGAGCTGCCGTTTAGGAGATGCCCGAGTCCAGGTAAAACCCTGGGGAAAAGCTAAAGCATCACTCCCCTTTTTCGACGGCCCCACGGTATGGGGGGCCGTATTTCCAGCTCATCGCCCTAGGCACGCGCTTGAAAGCCCCCCAACTTAGTAAGTAAGTTCACACAGCGTTTTTTCTGCTTTTTTGGGGTAATCCACCCCCAAAAAAGTTTCAAATATACAGAAAAACACTCCCATTTTTGCAATGTAAAACAGCCATTTTTTTGACGACCCTTTTTATTTTTCAAAAATTTTTGGGCCGCAGCTTTAAGCACCACAGTTGGGTGAAATTTGGCCCCCCTGGTATAAGGAAAGTGATATAGAGCCCCCAAAAGTAAGTAGGTAATAGGGTGCCTCCCATAGTTAGGAGATGTTTTGGGGCCCCTCAGGGGTTATTTAGAAATTTATAGACCCCCGCCAGCACAGAATATATCCTCCCAGAAGTTATTAGGAATATGGCCCATACTCACCTCCCTTTTCTTTTTCCCCACTGGACCTCTTTAAACCCAATGGGTGGCGTGCATCATCACCTCCCCAAAACCGGGGACCCCTTTTCACCTCTGCTAACCAGAGATAGGCTTTGGGCCCCAGTACAGGCACGCGCATGACTCATTTCACATAGTTTCCAACTTTTTAAAGTGAAAAAGCAGGGGAGTGTATGGGGGGGCGCGCTAGCGCCCCGGGAAAAATTTTCTGGACACGCCCACTTTCTTGCCCCCCCCGCCCCTTAAAAAAAACCACACCCACTCCACTAACGCATAACGGCTTTGGGAAAAAAGCCAGGTAGATGCCCTTAAGCCAGGTAGTAGCCCCCCCTAACCAGGGAGTGCCCCTTTCGGCTGGTAGAGCCCCCTTGTAGCCAAGTAAGCCCCCTCTTACCAGGTAGAGCCAAAAATTTTAGCCCGGTAGAGCCCCCCCTTTTTTTTAGCCGGGAGTCCCCCCTTTTTTAGCCAGGTAGGTGCCCCCCTTGTTAGCCAATAGGCCCCCCTTGTTACCAGGTAGTGCCCCCATTGTTGCCCGTAGTGCCCCCATCTTTTAGAGGTTATGCCCCATCTTTTTTAAAGC
>JAODAL010082635.1:0-11507 GCA_025379985.1 Phyllomedusa bahiana
AACCCCTAACAAAAGAACCTGCCTGAGGGGAGCTGTACCATCTATATACCGCCTGGGAGGCGTAAAAATTTTTAAATTCCTTCTCAGGGGAGTTGTCCCTATCTATATTTTGCCTCGGGGGAGCTGTACCTATCTATATACCGCCAAGGGAGCTGTCCTACTATATACCCCCTGAAGGGAGCATACTTATCTATTACTTCCTGGGGGGAGCTATACTATTATATACCTGCCTGGGGGGGCTATATTACTATAAACCTGTCTGAGGGAGCTGTACCTAATCTTTTATACTTGCCGAGGGAGCTGTACCTATCTATATACCTGCCTGAGGGGAGCTGTACCTATCTATATACCTGCCTGTGGGGAGCTGTATCTATATACCTGCCTGCGGGTACCTATATCTATATACCTAACTGAGGGGAGCTGTATATACCTGCCAGACTGAGGGGGCATACATCTACATACCTACCTTACTGAGGAGAGCTGTATATACCTGCCTTACTGTGTACCATCAGTATATATGCAGGTATATAGATACATCCCCCAGTAAGTTTCCACAAAGATAATCCCCCAAAAAGATTTTTTCCCCGTTCATCTCGTATTTATTAGTCCGGCCCCCCAAAACCATCGCACTTTCTCATGCGGCCCCATGGGAAAATTAATTGCCCACCCCTGTCTTAGACAATGTTTCGGCTCTCAAGGGCATACCTCCCTTGTATTTATAAGGACAAGAGCTATACATTTGTTTTTGGAGGGATATATTGGTGATATAATTCTGTAGTGAAAAATAAACACTGTGAATCAGAACTCACAACCATATAACTCTGTACAAGCTCTGAGTTATTCAGAGCCGTAATATGGCACTCGTAGGAGTCTGTAGAGGCATATTCTACCTTCATATTTCTTCAATAGGAGTGAAAGAGAAATGTGTGCACAAAGGCACCATACACACAGAGAGTCACAGGCCCCTCATAAACTGCTCTGTGTACACATTTCTATAAATCAGTGGCTCATAATAAAAATAAGTCTAAAACTTTATTTTTTTTACTAATACCATTCAAACTTAACACCCTCCTACCACATCGTCTTATCTGTAAGTGCAATTGAAGTGCTTTTGATGGACTTAAAAACAGCACTATTCTACAGGCTGGTGATATTATCCTTGATTGAGGGGTAGAGCAATAAAAGGACTCAGAATACAGGCTGACAACAGACAGAGACACTTTCTCTTCACTGTATGCTCCTAGCTTAATATTGTCAGACCAACAGCTTACACCTTACCTATCTATACATCGAGGATAACATTTAAATTATTTTAATTTCTGTCTTCATGCGTTTTATTAAAGGGAATTTGTCACCAATTTTTTTCTTTGCGAATTAAAACAAGATACTGACACATTTTATTTTCTTCTGTATGTAAATGGATTTCTGCTGTCTGTTTTTTATGGCAGCCAAATGACTGGACTAATCAGAACCAAATATAGCATATAGGCAAATCAGGCGCTTCAGAAGGTCTTAGACCATGCTTAAGCATCCTAGGATCTACCTCTTAACATAGTCACAAAAAATCAGACCAGGTGTATCACATCGAACAGAGAGCTACTGAAAATCCCCAGCAGACTAAGGGCCGGTTCACACGGCTTATTCAAGCCGTAATTGCGGGACAGATTTCGCCCGCAATTACGGCTTGAATAAGGGGCGCGGGCAGGGGCGCAGCTCCTCGGCCCCATAGACTTTCATTATCCATGGCGCGTATTCCGCCGGGATAATGTGCATGTCTCTATGAGAACTGTGGATTACCGTAATGGCTGGGACAGATTCCAGCCGTATTGCAGCGCATTACGGCGCGCAATACGGCTGCAATCCGTGCCCAAAATAAGCCATGTGAACAGCCCTTAAGGGTGCTTTCACACAGCACAGTTTTGGTGCAGTTTTAACTGCCTTATTACCAGGAAGCTTTTTTCGGTTGTCTAAATTGTTCAGAAAGGTGTTTCAGGTAAGTAATCAATGACTATGTTTGAAGTCTTGTGGATTAGAAACACACTAATTGATTACTAACTTTCCAAACAATTTAGAGAGATGAAAAAAAGTTGCTGGTAATAAAGGCAATTTAATTGGAGCGCAGTTAAAACTGCACCAACACCTTAGGGTGCTTTCACACGCATGTGCGTTTATGGTGCGTTTTTTTAATGTGTTTTTTGATGCGGTTTTGTGCAGAAATGTACAGCATTAATTGCAGTTCCTTTCTGCACAAAAAACACAGTCTCCCTGCTCAAGAAGGCACATGTGCAGGGCCGTCTGAAGTTTGTCAATGAACACCTGGATGATTCTGTGAGTGATTGGGAGAAGGTGCTGTGGTCAGTTGAGACAAAAATTGAGCTCTTTGGCATTAACCCAACTCGCTGTGTTTGGAGGAAGAGAAATGCACTATGTTTTGGGGGTCTTTCTCTGCTAAGGGCACAGGACTACTTCACCACATCAATGGGAGAATGGATGGAGCCATGTACCGTAAAATCCTGAGTGATAACCTCCTTCCCTCCACCAGAACATTAAAATGGGTCATGGCTGGGTCTTCCAGCAAGACAATGAACCAAAACATACAGCCAAGGCAACAAAAGAGTGGCTCAAAAAGAATCACATTAAGGTCATGGGGTGGCCTAACCAGTTTCCAGAACTTAATCCCATAGAAAACTTATGGAGGGAGTTGAATTTATCACTGCAAAATGCAAATAAATTTATATAATTTATACAATGTTATTTTCTGGATTTTATTTTTGATATTCTATCTCTCAATGTTAAAATTAACCTACCCTTAAAATTATGTCTTTGTCAGTGTGAAAATTTACACAATCAGCAAGGGATCAAATAATTATTTCCTTTACTGTAATAAATTAAATAAACAAAATACAATGAACATACAAGATGATTTGAACATAGGTCAATGCATGTTGGGGCTCAAAACATATAAAAAGAAAAATGATTTTATAATACAAATGTGTGAATTAATAATGGAATATGATTTCTCCCCTTCAAGATCGTGGAACATGTAATTCAAGTCACCACCCCATATTGGTTTGATAATTATTTCTATGGCCACATTCCTCAAGTCATTGCAATTGTTGTTATGAGTCTTAAGTAAACAATTTAACAACAATAAGATAGATCCAGGATTTATCACAAATAACTCACAGACAAAAGAAAAAATCCCAGTATTTAAAATATAACTTTTAATATTAATAAATCTAAAATCTACTCCAATACTATAGAAAAATTATACAAAAATCACTACAAAAAATCACCACACTATGGTTAGAGCATATGAAGGTTGGGTATATATAACTATAGTGAATCATAAACCACGGCACACCAAAAGTTATGCAGAAGTAGGCAACATTTATTGACACTGGGCAGAATAGTGTATCAAAAGGATAAGCTATATTCGTAGTATCAAACGAACATACTGAACAAGTGTCATACAAGAAATGGCAACAAGAGCCAAAGGAAATCTTTGATGTCAAATATGAAATAACGCGTTTCGGAAAATTCCTTTAAAAGTGACATCAAATGGGAGAGATAGGATTATGCAAAACACATTATGGGTATAGATAGGATCCAGTATATCCCCAAATAACTATTGGGAAAATCTCCACAGAGGAGGAGCAATAAGTCCCAAAGTAGTGCTGGCTGAGGTAGTAGGAGACTCTATACGAGACATCCGATGTGTGTAAGGAATAGCCGGCTATGGACTTATTGCTCCTACCTACTGTGGAGATTTTCTATAGTATCTTGGCATATACTGGTATACTGGCAGGTAAGCTGACTGGGCGGGCTGCATCTCCAGTCTACCTTCTGGGCTGGAGACATTCACACTGGTGGAAGCCAGTGTCTGCTACACCATCCCCCAAAGGGTTTGCTAGTGAGGAAATACACCTGTGTATATAAATCCCTCGACGACATGAGTTTTGTTATGTTTATATGTTTGCGTGCATTGTTCTCGGTGAAATAAACACACGGAAGAAAGACACCTTTTGAACCAGATTTTCTGCCTCTGTCTCCTGCCTGAAGGACTTGTGAGTGATCCCAGGCTGTGCAAGCTCCATATGGTGGGGGTATGCCAAAGGGCATTCTAAAGAGACCTCCCTTAAAAACAGGCAGCAACGTGGTCCAGCTATGTCTTGGATTAAAGCAGCAACTATGCAGCAAGCAGAGACATCCAAAATGGACGAGCTGGTGAAACAGTTGATTCAGGCAAATACAAACCTCCAGCTGATGGCGGCAAGTCAACAAAAGGCCCACGAGGAGACCGTAAGAGCCCAGGCAGAAACCAATCGCCTGTTGATTGAGATGCACCAGGAAACGTGAAAGAGCAGCAACGTGTAAACCCTGGCTCTTCAGCAACAGCTTCAGGCCCTGACTGCAAGGCCAAGGTTGTCACAGGTGGGCAGTCCACCCCCCGTTCAAGCGGTGAAAACACGTCCTGCGAAAGATGCCCCAGAGGGATGATATTGAACAACCTCGGAAACATTCGAGAGGATCGCCGGAGAGGAGCAGCTCCCAGTGGACCAATGGCTGACTCCAGCCCCCTTTCTAACCGGTGAAAAACAAAAGGCCTACTTCGACCTGAGGGTGGGAGAAGCCAAGGACTACACCAGGCTGAAAGGGGAGATCTTAGCCCTGTACGGGGTAAGACTGTCTCTGTCCCAAAAGGGGAGAGTAGAGGTCCCGATGGAGGGGGTTAAGGTGGGCTGAGAAAGGGGGAAGGTTGCCCACCCCAAAATCAGACCTTTCACCCAGAGCTCAGGGCCCCCGTGTCTGTTGGCGTTGCGATGGACTGGGGCATGGCGCTGCACGATGTCCAGCGCAGGGGGCCCCCAATGGACTGTGGCGTTACCCCGGCGTACGTCGTTGTTTGCCAGGCCATCCATACCTCACATGCTGAGACGGGTGGTGACGGCGGGAGTGTACGGTCAAATCAACGGTACGCTCCAAAATTCAACACTCAGGACCCCGGAGCTTGTGACCCTGGTACAAGCCAAGCTGGTGAGCTCAGGCCAACTCCATCCCGCCGTATGGGTGGTCTGTATCCATGGGACACTAAGACTACCCAACGCCAGACTCACCATAGAGATTTTCCCTCTGCCGCCACGACATTGGTGGCTGTCGTTGCAGCCCTACCCACAGTGCTGTCATTAGGCTGTGACTTTCCCTGTTCTGGGATTTGTGGGAGAATAAAAGAGGTGCAAGGTATATTGATGTACAGGGTGATGTGTCCGCACAGGACCCCGGAGAGCCCGATGGGTTTCCGTTGTCTGTCCTGGCGGGGACACAGAGAAAAAACCCCTCTGAGTCGAGTTCGCCTCCTTGCCAATATCCAGAGGGAACTTTGGTACGGAAAAAACGGAGGGACCCAAACCTAGAACACGCTTGGAGAAGCGTCAAGATGATAGATGGGAAACCCCAGGGACCAGGCAAAGGATATGGTGTACCCTCATTTTGCGGTCAACAACGATATGTTTATACCGGGTAAAAAAGACCGCAACCGAGGTGGTGGAGCAATTGGGGGTTTCCCCAAGTCACATGTCCGCCAGATGTTGGAGCTACCCCACCCCCATGTGCTGGGGGGACACTTAGGGGTGGAGAAAACCCGGGAGAGGGTTAGAGCGTAACTTTACTGGCCAGGGATTTATAGGGAAATTGAAGATTTCTGCCAGTCTTGCCCAGAGTGCCAATAAATGCCCCGGCCCATTTTCGGAGCCCCCTAATCCCCTCCCAATAAATAGAGGCCCCTTTGAGAGGATCGGCATGGACCGGGTGGGCGCTCCCAAAGCAGCCCGAGGACATCAGCATATCTTAGTTGGTCCTTGACTACGCCACCCGATATCCCGAGGTCATTCCCCTTAGGAACACCCCCTCCAAAGGGATTCCCAAGGGTTTTTCCCAAAATGTTCAACCGCCCCGGGTATCCCGAAGGAGACCCCTGACAGACAGTACCCCCTTCATGTCTAGGTGACCAAAGAACATGCCGCCCCTCATTATACCCATCTCCGTACCTCGAAATATCCCCAGACCGTGTTTTGTGGAGAGTTCAATAAGCCCTAAGTCATGCTTAAAAATGGTGGATAAGATGGGAGAGACTGGACCCCCTACAAACCCTATCTAAATGTTCTCTATACGGAGGTACCGCAAGGCCCCCGGGTTCTCTCCCTTTGAGCCCCCTTAGGGTAGACAATCCCGGGACCCTGGACATTGCCAAGGAGACCTGGGAGCAGGAAAATACCCCCTATAGGAGCGTGAGTGAACATATTGCGATGCAGGATAGAATCGCAGACAGTCCTGCCATAGTGCGTGGGGAACCAACAGCGGCCCAAAAAACCCAGGCAAGGGTATATAACAGGTCCGCAAGGGTCAGAGTGTTCCAGCCCGCGATCGGTGCTAGTATTTTCCCCCCCACGTTCAAACAATTTCTGGCAAAGTGGCAGGCCCCTATGAGATCAAAGGGGCGGTCAGTGAGTCACTATAAGGTTCCCCTGGTAGAAGGAAACCTTATCAAAATATATCACATCAACCTAATTAAGCCCTGAAGGACCGGCCCAAAGCTTTACGGCGGTAAGAGAGCATAGGGTGCCCCAAAACGGAGAGTTGCCACCCGTCCGTATCTCCGAGTCCCTATCAGAATCACACAGCAGGAAACTAGGGAATTCCCTACAAAGGAACCGGCAGCTTTTCAGATCTACCAGGTCACACGAAGGTCATTGAACATGACATCTTTCACAGAACCCGGGCCCCAAAAGGTACGGTTGAGGCCATATAGGGTCCCTGAAGCCCAGAGCAAGCAATTGCCGAGGAGGTTAAGAAGATGCTGGAGCTTGGAGTCATAGAAAAATCCCAAAGTGGGTGGTCGAGCCCCATAGTGCTCATACCCAAACCCAATGGCAGCTTAGTTTCTGCAACGATTTTCGTAAGCTAACGAGCTCTCAAAAAATTGATGCCTACCCGATGCCCCGGGTCGATGAATTGGTTGAGAGGTTAGGACCCCGAGGGTACATAGTACGTTAGACCTGCCAAGGGCTATTGGCAGGTCCCCCCCAAAAGGGGGCCAGGGAGAAAACGGTCCCTTTTCCACCCCAGATGGCCCCTTTACTACATGGTCCTTCCCTTTGGCCTACATGGGGCTCCGGCCACATTCCAGAGGATGATGGACGTCATCCTACAGCCCCATAGAAAATATGCAGCAGCATATTTGGATGACGTGGTGATCTTTAGCCGGGTTGGGAGTCCCACCTGACCAGAGTGCAAGCTGTCTTAGATGCCATAAGGCACAGGTCTGACCGCCAACCCTAACAAGTGTACCATAGGGCTAGAGGAGGCCCGCTATCTAGGTTACGACATTGGGAGGGGAGTCATCAAGCCCCAAATGGACAAACTGGAGGCAATTAGAAATTGGCCTCAACCAATCTCCAAGAAGAGGTCCGGGCCTTCTTAGGTATCGCAGGGTACTATAGGGGTTACGTACCCAACTTTGCCCCCATAGCAGCCCCGCTTACGGACCTCACCAAAGGGACAAAGTCCACTTTGGTCAAGTGGAACCCGGAGGTGAAAAAGCCTTCCAAAGGCTAAAGGAGGTACTCTGCAAGAGACCCATGCTCATGGCCCCAAACTTTCAGAAAGAATTTATTGTTCAGGCAGACGCTGCTGAGGTAGGATTAGGGGGTGTCCTATCACAACTGGTTGAGGGAGAAGAACACCCGGTAAATTTTTCCTCAGCAGGAAGCTGTCAGCGGCGGAGAAAAAACTACGCTATAGAGAATGCCTGGCCATTAAGTGGGCCATCAAGTCCTGCATTACTACTTGATAGGTAAACCCTTTAGGTCATCACAGACCATTCCCCTTTAAAGTGGATGGCACAGAACAAAGGGAAGAACACAAGGGTGACCCGGTGGTTCCTGGCTCTACAGGACTTTAGTTCTCTGTAGAACATCGCCCGGGGCACAACGGCCACCTGATGCTTGTCACGGTTTCACATTTTAGCCAAAGGCTCCGCCCCACAGGTCTTTAGCAGAGGGGGGGGAAAATTTAAAGGGCCCCAGCTGGGAGGGCTGCCGATGGTGTAAATCCCAGCCGGTTCTGGGCGTATGCCTGGAGAGAGCAAGAAACATGCCACCAAGGTAAGAAGCCTTGGGGGAGTGAAAGGCCCCTTGTTAAATAGGTGTCGGCAGTACAGACTGTCGACATACATTTAAGTTGTCTGTTAGTACGGCTACCAGCCATTCCCGGTCGGACTTTCATTGGGAGTCAGCATGAGCAGGGTGGGTGCTTACTCCCCCCCTGGCTCCACTCCGGGTTTTTCCCGGTGGTATATAAGGTCAGCGGTAAACTGACTGGGCGGGCTGCATTCCAGTCTACCTTCTGGGCTGGAGACATTCACACTGGTGGAAGCCATGTTTCTGCTACACCATCTCCCAAGGTCTAGTGAGGGAACTACACCTGTGTATAGTAAGCGCTCAGAGGAGCAGGAGTTTTGTTTATGTTTTATATGTTTCTGTGCAGTTTGCCAAAAAAAAGTTTTGTTCTCTGGTGAAATAAACACATGGAAGCAAGACACCGTTTGAACCAGATATCTGCCTCTGTCTTTATGCCTGAAGGACTTGTGAGTGATCCAGAGCTGTGCAAGCTCACAATATATATATATACACTCACCAGCCCACTTTATTAGGTCACCATGCTATAACGGGTGGACCCCCTTTGCCTTCAGAACTGCCCAATTCTCGTGGCATAGTTCAACAAAGGGGCTGGGGGCACCTTCAAGATTTTGGTCCTTTTTGACATTGATGGCATCACACAGTTGCCGCGATTTGTCGGCTGCACACCATGATGCGAATCTCCCATTCCACCCCATCCCAAAGATGCTCTATTGGATTGAGATCTGGTGACTGTGGAGGCCTTTGAGTACAGTGAACTCATTGTCATGTTCAAGGGAAACCAGTCTGAGATGATTCCAGCTTTATGACGTGGGCATTATCCTGCTGAAAGTAGCCATCAGATGTTTGGTACATTGTGGTCATAAAGGATGGACATGGTCAGCCAAAAAATAACTCAGGTAGCTGGGCATGCAACGATGCTCAATTGGTACCAAGGGGCCCAAGAGTGCCAAGAAAATATTCCCCACCCATGACACCACTACCCACCAGCTGAACCGTTTATACAAGAGGGATGGATCCATGCTTTCATTTTTGTTGACGCCAAATTCTGACCCCCACCATCCGAATGTCGCAGCAAAACGGACTCCCTCAACAGGCAACGTATTTTTTTCCAATCTTCTACTGTTCCAATTTCGATGACTTGGGCAAATTGGAGCCTCAGTTTCTGTTCTTAGCTGAAAGGATGGCACCCGGTGTGGTCTTCTGCTGGCTGTAGCCCATCTGCCTCAAAGTTCGCCGTACTGTGCGTTCAGAGATGCTCTTCTGCCTACCCTTGGTTGTAACGGGTGGCTATTTGAGTCACTGTTTGTTTTCTATCCCGCTCGAACCCTCTGCCCATTCTCCTTTGACCTCTGGCATCAACAAGGCATTTCCGCCCACAGGACTGGGCCGTCACTGGGTGTTTTTTTCTTTTTCGGACCATTCTCTGTAAACCCTAGAGATGTTGTGCGTGAAAATCCCCGGAGATCAGCAGTTTCTGAAATACCAGACCGCCCCTGCACCAAAACCATGCCACGTTCAAGGCCCCTCAAATCAAACCCTTTTTTCCCCCCTACTGATGCTCGGTTTTGAACTGCAGGAAAATTGTCTTGACCAGTCACAAAGCCTAAATGCACTGAGTTGCCCCATGTGAATTGCTGATTAGAAATTAATTTAACGGCAGTTTGGACAGGTTGTTCCTAAAAAGTGCCGTGAGTTGTAATATATATATATATATATATATACACACACACGCCCTATCAAAAGCAGAGCACCCGCCCTAAAAAAGGGCGACCCCACCACCGACGACTAGCCCTAACCTTATAATATGTAATGTAAATATATTATATCTCATAATGTATAATTTAGTACCATCAATATATATCCAAAAACATATACTAAAATACCTATCACCAATGAAAGATGTAAAAACACTTATCTATATCAAGAAGTGTCAGAAGCTTGTCCCGACACGTTTCCCCATTTGGTTCATCAGGAGACCTGTATCCAATAATGTGTGATGAAAACAAAAACAAACCACAGGTATTGTGGTGATGACCTGATGTAGCCACAAAGGATATCAAAGAAGGTGGCTATTTAAACGAAACCCTCCGCCCACTGCATGTGAGTAGCCAATAAATGGCAAACAGCAATCATTAATTTACCCAATAGCAATAATCTGTATGGATTATTATGAGTCTCCCTAAAATGCCTAGGTAGGTTGGAACGATTGCTTATCAATGTATTTGTAACATCAATAAAATGCTCCAAAGTTCTGATTTTGAGTTTGTGTGTTGTGCTGCCCACATAATATAAGTTACATTGTGTATACATATCTAGGTACACAACATGATGAGAATTGCAGTTTATATACTGCTTAATGGGAAAGGACTTTAGGGATGAGTACCACATCGGTAGAAACCTTTATGTCTGAGCCATGTCATTCCAGAATTATGTGTTTGAATTAAATTAGGAGATGGCAAATTTCCTAGCGTTTTAGACTTTCTGGATACCACTTCACAACCCGTGGATAGGATTGATTCTAGCACTTCATCTTCTCCCAAATTTGGAAGATATTTGAGGAGAATCCTTTTGATGGAGGAAAATTGATGACTGTAATCTAAGACTAGAGTAAGCTTGTTTTAATTCCTGCTTCTGTTCTTTTCTCAACTGTAGTTTTACTTTACCTCCAGCAATTGATCTCTATGTTTGTCTGTAACAATATCTTTGGCTCTGGAAAGCGTCTAATTTGGGTAACCCCTAGATCTTAATCTCTGGCAAATATTGTATTGTTCTTTCTGAAAATCTAACAAGAAAACTATTCTTTTAGTGATGTTTCCATGCTATTCTCAATGTGAATTTTTTTTAGATAATTTTATACCAGGTCTTCTATTTGTGCTTAGGCAGGTAAGCCCTCTCTATGATGTCTATGTGTCACAATGAGGAATCCTTTTTACAAATCTTGTGTGTTTCTATGTCCTATAGGTCACTATTTTAGCACAAGTCTTATTCAATTTCATGACTCTTTATAGGCTGAACGTATGCAAAGATAATAGTAATGTTACAAAAATTACTTTTCTCCAATAGTTTTCTTTAAAAATGTAACACCCCTTTGTGCCAACCTCCTTGGGCAGGGTGTGTTGTCGCTCTCACCTCTCTATGACACAGTGCCTCCACCTGAATCTTCGTATCAGCTCTCCAGTTATGCAGGAAAGGTGGTTCCTCTTCTGATAGGGGTCGACTCGGGAAACCCCTGTCTAAGCTCAGTACACACTCCCAGAGTTGGGGATAAAACTCTTAGCAGATTTATTTCAACGGATTAAATATTTGGCT
>JAODAL010082636.1:0-11507 GCA_025379985.1 Phyllomedusa bahiana
CGAGTCACTAATGTACCTGAAACTGTAATCACTTTTTATGTCAGCAAGCTCCTGTGGACAGGGGCATAGCTATATAGGTTGCCAGAGGTAGCAGTCGCCCTTCTGCCTCTAAGAAGATACCAGCTTTGGGTAAGTAGCACATGGAAATTTGGGAGGCCCATTTAACTTTTTGCACTAGGGCCCCAGAGCTTCAAGTTACGACTCTGCCTGTGTACAACTGCTATCTACCACTGTATGGTCACTTTTAATGGCAGTGATAATGGTCAAAGTGCAATGGTTTATATTCAGTAATGGGCTGGTGATATTATTCAGTCACTATGTGGTGTGGATATCTGGTCATTGATGTGGTGGTCATTGGTCTTAGTGGAATTATTGGTTTAATTTATCCTTGGGAGTGGGTTTTATATAGTGATGTTTACCTGGTAATTGTGCGACCATTATTTAGTGGCTTCATACTCAGTACTTTGTGTTATAGCTTTTGATATTTTTTATTTATTAAAATGTATCTTCGGGGGAGGAGGGACATATATTTTTTTAAAAACCTTTTATGTTCACCCCCGGGTGTCCTGCTGCAGTTAGGTTAGGGAGACTCAAAAGCCCCAGGCTCCATTTGATTACAGGTTAGTGTGAAGATTCATCACATCGGTCTGTATATGTTGAAGAGAGACTGAGTATTGTCAGTTTTTCAGGTGGTGGAGACAGGGTGGGCCCCCCAAAAATCAACTCCTCTGGTGGGGACTCTAAGCCTCCCAGTCCGACACTGATGATAGGCATACTTTCATCTCTAGCTTCTCCCTCTTTCTCACTGAGTCTCTTGCTCTCTCTTTTCTCACTCCTCTTGTTAATGAAATCATTTATTCAGTGTTATACTCACTAAAGATATTCATGAGGAGAGTAAGAACATGTAGGGAAAAGGATGGAAGAAGTGAACTAGCAGCAATGACGATTGGTGATATAGCTGTGGATGACTGCTGCAGTCAGTAGAAGAGATCCACTTCCTGTTTATGTACCAGTGCTGAGCACATGTGCGAGATTTGCAATGAGATTATGCAAATCAGAAAGCTGTTTGAATAAGTGGGTGGGGCATAACTGCCAAACCATCCCATTACAGTGATGTCAGAGGGCAAAATTAATATGCGAGATTTTTAGACTGAAAAAAAAGGTCTTCAGGGAAGGTAACAACACACCTTTTTAAAAAAATAAAGGCAGATTGGGCTATGTTTAGCTACACAGGACACCACAGTGTAATTGGTTTATATGTGAAAAACCTGGTGACAGGTTCCCTTTAAGGTTAGGCCTTCTTACTCACTTCTAAGGATTAATCCACCATTTCCTGATGCTGCTAGTCCTCCTCACTCCCAGGGTGGCCTGACTTCTGATCCAATGTCATCTTGTTGTTCCCAGTGCAACATCACTTCTGGTCAATGTCACCTTATCGCTCCAAGCATGGTGTCACTGTCAAAATGACACGAACAATTGTGATGTCAAGTGAAAGTCATGCCACACTGGGAGTAATGTGTTAATGTCAGACCAGAAGTTAGACCATACAGGAAGATAAGGGATTGGGGTGTCAGGGAATGGTAATTTAACCCCTAAGAGTCAAAAATCCATAACCCTTCTCCTAAGCCCAGTTTATGGTTAGAGTAAACTTTTTTGATGATTTGGGCAGGGCCCTCTCTCCCTCTTGACCAGCTGTTAGTTAGTTATTGTCACCTTTGTACTTGTTTGACCTATGTTATATATATAACCCACCTTGAATGTACAGCGCTCTGGAACTAAGGGTGCTCTAAAATGAATAATAATAATAATAAATAATAATTGTGTGGATGCAGGGTGAATTCAACATTGACCTGTATCTAAATCACCACATTGCTTCCAAATAAAGCTCTTCTCCTTTTTGGTTTGAGACCACATTGAAGGCAAAGTTTTCCTCACTCATTATGTTATGTGTTCCCAAAAATCATCCATGCTGAGGTCATTTTGAAAGAGGTGTTCTTCCCATATGACAAAAGATTATTTCAATTTGGTTGCTTTTTTGGAGTAATATCTCCTATTATGGTCAGTAGGGTTTGAGAACTGTGTCAAAATAAGCTTCCAGTCTAAATATTTCTGACACCTCTAGTGTTGACCTCACTGACTCGAAAGGTCCTGTTCTGCTTTTTGGTGGGGTGAGAATTTATCATGAAATATTTAGCATGGGAATTTAGCCTCAAAAGGAAGCAAAATACTTAAAAATAATTTGAAAAAAAAAATAAATCAATGAAACACTTCCACATTCCTAATCATTATGTGAACTGACCCAGTGCCAGATCCATACATCAAGCATCTGTTATAGGATCTTAACAATAATGAACACTGTGTGTGTAAAATCTCTTTGCATTGAAGCTCATATTAGTAAGTCTTGCTTCTACTTAATAGATGGATATATTGTTCCCTCCAGGAGTTTAACTACTTTAATGCACTCTTAGTGTTATTGTTTAGATTTGCACTGAAACTCTCCTGATGTATCAGATTTTAAGCTGAATTTTAGGCAGCAGTGATGGATGCCCCATGGTGCAGGCAGATACTTGCTTGCATGCATTTTAGCAGATTGTCTGTTGTTTTTAAGCTATGGACTCAGAGGTGCTGAAAGAACGCTATTGATTTACAATGTACAAGTGTCCCTCTGCTGTCATTATACCAATTTTTCCACACATTCCACTGCCGGGCCGTGTATTTGGCTTTTACATGCCTTATGCTGGCTTGTAAAAATACACCTATAAAATCCTTTACTCCGGTCTAAATTTCAAGAACAATAAATAATAAAAAGACAAATGCTCTAGTATTTGGTAGGGACAATTTATCATGCGATGATCAGCTTTCCTCACTATTATTATATAAATAAGGTCATTTGCTGCACTGTTTACATCTCTCCTTGCTCTATGCTGAGATCTTGTATGGTGTAATCAAAGTTTTCTTTCATAAAATGTCAGGCTAAAATGTTTGGTTTCAGGTTTGCTTAGTTAGAAATTAACTTGGAAAGACTAGATGGGGATTTCACCAGACAGAAAAAAAAAGCGTTGTAAGAAGTCAGTGCGGTTTTTATGCAACTAAAGGCTCGTGCATGACTTCTCAGTGATACAAGTCCATAACATGGTGCCCCTTCCAAGAGCATAAATCCTTCCTTACCCCTTCATATGCATTGAATTTCATACAGAAACGTCATGAGTTTTCTTCTTTCAGATTCTCTTTGAATCAAGTAAAAATGAGCCATGCTCCATCATGTGCATGAAGTTATTAGCATTGTTTTTAGGAGACAATATCTCTGTACGTAGGAAAACCAATACTACAATACAAGCTCTGTGCACATGGCTTTGCCAGGTGTATGAGCCCTTAGAAACGGTGCTGCGCACAGATCCACACTCTGATTGGCATCCCTGCGGCAAGCTTTAAACAGAACCTATATTTACTATTTTGCCAAAGGCAAACAAACTCTATCAGTTCTCTATCTATAAAACACTAAAACTTAACGTTTATTATGTATAACTCTTAACCTCTATACACACTATTTAAAAACCTGATTTCAAAACCTCACCATTTTCCCCTTTTTACTTCTGAAGGAAGAAATAGCTCCTTTTCCATTATCAATTTGGGGTGGAACCCCCCCCTCCCAACAAGAAAGCCTTAAATATAAGAAATTTTTTAACTCCAGGGGGGGGTCCAAGCCTTATTTTGGGGCAATCGTCCCTAATCTAATGGAAAAAAAAGATAAAAAGGGCTCCCTTTTTGACCCCGGGGCTGCAGCGGGTGGCACTTGTAGACAAGGGGAAATAAACAATTTAAAAATAAATGCCTCCCTCTCCAACATGTTTCACCACTAACCTGGCTTCTAAAAGGGGTTAGAGGTCCGGTCCCATGTGGGTCAACTCATTTTTTTTTATATCATGTTAAGAAAGACCCTATTCAGGTGTTCATTGTTTAGCCATCAAGAATCCAAAAAACTCACTCCCCCCTTTCCCTTTCCTGCACGCACACAAAAAAATGTGCTCTAAAGCTGCCACCATAAACCCCCTAATAACAATCCCAGACCCAAATTTTTCCCAATCACGGGTTTTCACCCCCATCTTACCGTACTGCCCCGCGCCCGAAATACTGTATCAATAGACATTTCGACCTGACTGTAGGACTTCCGTCCCATCCTCTCATATTATTGCCTCTGCGTGGCTCCCTGAACGGACTAACGAAAGGTGTTACATTCCACAGCACAACCAGCTTTATCAACTCCCATAAACCCCTTCTCCTCCATGTCTAATATGCATATTCATTGGGAATATTAACTCCATTGCACTGTAGACTATTGTCATATAAACTCCATTGTACTGTACACTATTGTCATAGTCTCTTCCCATAAGGCACTTCTCCTTTATATCTAATATACATATTCATTTTAATAAAGCTGATAAAGTTGATAATGGAAAAGGAGCTATTCCTTCCTTCAGTAGTAGAAAGGGTTAAATGGTGAGGTTTGAAATCAGGTTTTTAAATAGTGTGTATAGAGGTTAAGAGTTATACATAATAAAAGTTACGTTTTAGTGTTTTATAGATAGAGAACTGATAGAGTTTAAGTTTGCCTATGGCAAAATAGTGAATTTAGTGATCAGAAGTCACTCTCTGTTCTCTTGTGAGATTCCCATTTTTTTTGGAGACTATTAAACAGAACCTGTCACATAGTTTATGCCCCCCCTTGCTGAGGGCAGCATAAGCTAGTGTTAGACATGCAGTTTCCAGTGCTGTGTCCCTTATTCTGTAAGATGCTGTAGTTTTAGAGCATTTACCCCTCAAATCTTATTCATGAGCAGGTGTTATCCCCACCCACCTGGCAGTTATTATCATGTTTCCACTTATTCAAAGTAATAGGTTTACCAGTTGAGGTGGGCGTGGCTAGACTCAGATGGGTGGGGTTTGAAAAACTGAATATTTGAATGACTCTTTTCTGGCTGAAAACTGCAGACTTGAGCATTAAATACTTGAAAACTACAGCATCTTACAGAATAAGGGACACGGCACTGGAAACAACATGTCTGTCACTAGCTTGTGCTGTCCTCAGCAAGAGGGGGCATAATCTATGTGACAGGTTCTCTTTAAGTGCAAGGGCATAGGTACAGTGATTCCAGTAGTCATACTTGAGGACAGAACCATAAGGCAGGCCTTCAGGCTCTCAAAACCACTACAGTAAGAATAATTGTACATGTAATGATCAGACAACATGCTCCTGATTTACTCTGTTTGTTCATAGAGAGAAACTTTCAGCCATGCAACTACAGCTACATAGTCCTTTCTATTCCTTTAGGCATTTATCTCTTTATAATCATTGCCTGGACAGAACAGGAAGCTGAACTATGTTCAACCTCCTGTTGCAGAGCTATGTTGGAACCTCCTGTAAAGTTAAATACTTACTGGACCCCAAGTATCCCCTTCCTCTGCTCCCCACCAACGATGCTTACATTAATCCCTTTACTGCCCTAGACCAACAGGGATCCTTGCCTTAACCAATTCTTCACCCAAGTCCACCAGGGACACAGATATTGTGCCACGTTGTGTAAAAAAGTGGACAGGAATGTTGAATGCTCCAATAGTAGATAACTTGAAGACGGTGCTGGCAGTGACTTATTCCCATTACCCCATGAAATAAAAATGTACAGTTGGTCATGTGTGCATGTTTATCTTGGAGTCAGGAGAAAAAGGTGTCTGAATGAGCTAGCTATGGCTAGCTTAATAGCTTGGGTCTCTTCCCAACATTTTCAACCATGTTACTATGTTACCCACAAATATGCATACGGTATGCTTAGGTGACTTCACAAATGCTTTCACATGGCAAAACTATGTCTATGTCTAAATCTGCTATGCAGATAATATTGACAGTGGCACTTTGCAGTACCTGTAGGCATTTCTCTAGAGATAAGCCTGGACAAAGATTTACTAAATTAGGTTAAGTTCTTCTTTAAAGCCTAATATAATTGCTTATTCATTACTTCCTTAAATAACATTATTTAAGAAATAAATTAACTTAGGGGTTAAGATTACCAACAAGAAGACAATTTTCCGAGGTGCTTTTCCAATTTAAATTAGTCTGTGAAAATTTGCCAATATGTAACATCCTCTTCTTGTGGATCTATAAGCACAACATAAATATTGAGTTTTATGTTTTATTATATATAATATGAGAGAAAGATGAAGACACTTGCCAATGGTTACTTTGTGAAATAACCAAAAAATGGTAAGTTGTCTACTAATTTCATTTTTATCTAATGGTCTTGAAAATGGCATTCATTCATGCCAACTGATATGTGCCATCGATTGTTAGGATATAAAATACAGTTAGAAAATGGTCAATAAAATGGTTTAGCTCATCCAAGCTTTCTGCAGACAGTACATTGATTTCAGTACATGGCGTGTACTGCAATGCTTTATCTTCTCTGCAGAAATCATTTGGACTTGTTGACCAGTATCTTTGACTAACAGTTTATAATTGGTTGACCTCTAATGTGGAAATAGTCCAAATTAGAGAACTGCTTTAATCAGCATTGAATCAGCTTTTCTTCCTGAAGTCTCACTGGTTAAAACATGGTGATCTGACTAGTAGTTGCAGTCTGGGGTTTATTTAATTTAATTTCTGAACTAATAATAACTTGAACATAAGAAGAAAAAATAATTATGTTGGTAAAACAGAGGTTTGTGCAATCGAAGAAAGATCTGTGCAAAACTAGCATTTAAAGTAGTTGCATGCTTTGGTTTTGGGTCAATGTGAAATCCGACCCAAATCTAAGGATTAATTTTGGTAAGGTTTTTTTTTTTATGAAGTTAACATCCCCAATTTCCATGCAATCCTATGTACTTGCCCCCATGTGGTGGTGGCCCTTACAGACCCAAAACCCCAAACATCCATCAACAAAATTTCCAGTTGCAAAAAAAGGGGCCCCGTGTAAAAAAACAGGAGTAAAATTTGGATGGAACACCCAAACCCCCAATTTCTCCAAACCACAGAGTAGGACCTATATTACAGAAGCCAGAAGTGACGCCACACTAGGAGCGCTGCAGGATCAGGAGTTCCACAGAATGTTAAAGTAACTGAAAGCACCATATAAACCCTAGCTCCAAATTAGGATTACAGTTAAAGCTAGGGTTCGTGATAAGGTTAGGAATAGAGTTACAGAAAAAAACTCGGGTTCAGATTGCCTCAAGTCCGAACTGTTTTACAACTTTGATCAAATTAGTGTGTCAAACTAAACAGGGACCTATTCAAGTAACATTGAATTAAAGTTTAACCTTTCCCATCAAAACTGTCTCACATGGACATTATACTGTCATTGAGTATACATGTACAAGAAGTAATATGTATGCCAGAGTTTCATAGTATTTCTATGGTGATAACTTTTCTAGCAACAAATTTTAAAATCGGCTGGGGAACCCCAAAGCCTAAATATTTAAGTTTTTAAAATTTTCTAAATATACTTCCCCTTTCACAAAAAACATACAATTCCAAAAAAAAAGCAGCATGAAAAGGTTTTTAAACGAAGAGTCTGGATGAACTGCCAAAGATCATTTTTTCGGAAAAATCTCTTAACATTGGTCACCCCAAAATTTGAAAGTGCAGAACATGTAATGGGGCTGAAAAAAAACAGGCAATGAAAACACTAATTTTTTCAATCAAACCCTTTTTGGTACTTCAAAAAAACCAAAAAATTTTTGAAATTGCTTTATAGGCTCCCCACAGTAAAACATTTAAGTGATTTGTCCCCGTCTAATGTGCACTTTCTTTCTTTCAACCTTTACAGAGTAGGGGAGTGTGCCAGTCTGTAAAACCTTAAAGCTGATGAAATCTCAGCTAGATCTGTTATCTCTCTATGTTATAAAGGTCCTCACCAGAGAGATTAAAGAGCAAGGTTACTGTGACAATTTGTTTACATGCAGAGAAAGATTAAGATCTCGTTGAAAGGAAATAAAAATAACATCTTCTTGTGCTGTCACAGCATGAAGCTCATAGTAATCAACACTGGTCTGATTTCAGGGATAATTTAGGACCAATTTATAATCCTAATTAAAAAAAGAATTTAATTTCAGATGCTATTTGGATAGCTACCAGGGAAAAGGTTATTTAAAGATCTCTTACGGATAAAAAAAAGGTTTTTTTACCACTTTTTTGGGAATAGGCAAACATTGCTTGAATTTCCAAAACATTGAAGGGAATTTTTATTACGGTTTTTTTCCATTTTTAAATTTGGGGTAATATAAAAAAAGGTACAAACTCAAAACCTATGTTGTCACTTTCGTTGTTATCTAAACATTTTTGCCCTTTTACAAATTTTGAATTGACACATAAAGAAACCGATTGTTTCCATCGCAAAATTCAAACAACTTGGGCAGTAACTTTTTTATTTTCATCTGATTGTGTTTTAGTTAATTAAGTTAATTTGCATTAAACTACCTAACACATACATTTCCCCAGAATTAAATCAGGGGGAATCTATCTTTCACCACTCCTTATCCAAAAAAACCTCCTCCAAATTAATTTTTATTTTTGGCGCCGGCAGCCGAGCCAAAATAATAACCGACCCCTTTTCCGTTTCGGACATTTAATCTGAATTTTAAATCACATTTAAATTACTTTCCAAATAAACTTTTTAATCACATGACTATTCTATCACCACTGATTTTTTTAATTGGGGCCCGAAAAAGAGAAAATTTTAAAATTTTTGCATGTACGTATAACATTACTGATATGATACATTCCGGGGAAGCCTCCTCAATCATCTGGGGGGGGAAAAGGGCCTTGATTTTCTTGCTTCAAAACAGAAAATGCATCTGCTAAAGGGAAACTGGGAGAAATATCGATAAGATAAGGTAAAGGATTTTAGCATAAAAGCAGTTTAACAAAAATCTAGACTTAATAAGAATAAAATATGAAACAGACTTCTGATGTTTTTTCCTTTAAATTTTCCAACTTGACGTCCCCCCAAAAACACAAAATCTGTTTTAATCTCCCCACAAGCGGGAATGATGATTTTATGCTCTTCCCTAAACGAACAAGTTTAAACCGCAGGGAAAAAGGGAGTGGGTGTTGAACCCACTAACCACTTCAGCTTGCTCCAAGGGGCTTAAAACCAAGCAACCGCCCCGCCTCCTCCCCAAAAAGCCTTTTTATGGGAAAAAATGAAGTTTTACCACGTCCCCAGGTGCCACCTTTGATACCCGGCAGAGGGACAATGGATTGTTTTACAACTCATAACCCTCAAGATTCGAAAGTCATATGGGGTGGCCCAATTGTTCACATACATTTAAACATCTCGGGGTAATTATCAAACTTCATTGACATAATAGATGTAAATTTTCCCAGTTCATACTTTTGTTATTTTTTATCTGGGGCGAAAATGATTCAAACCAAAAAAACCTATCCCTACTTTGAATTTATCAGGCACCCCCCGGGTTTCCCCTTTCATTTTTTTTACACCTCCCGGGGCTAGACAAACAAAAGAAAAAGGGTAAGGGAAAAGTTCATATGACTTATTGTCATATCCTTTCTTGCAGTGTGAAGCTACACCCAGGTGGGCTTTCCTTCGTTTCATTAGGTTTGGGGGGACACAGGAGTACTTGGGATGGCAAATCAGAAGCTCTGGTGTTTTTTTCACCCCACAAAGTCACCAATGAGTTTTTTATGAGCTGGGGTCTGAAAAAGGGGGGAACACTATGGGATGAATAAGTTTCAATTTATTACACAGATTCAAACATATTTTACAAGGGTAAGGTTTTCCCCGCACTCAAATGTTGTACCTCCCTAGATCTACCTCCCCTATCTGGGCGGGCCTAGAAAACTATCTCCTGAGGAGTGGACCATGGGCTACCTAGGGTATTTCTACAAAAAGAATTAATGGGGAGATCTCGGGCCCGGGGGGAGATGTTTAATTTGCTAGCTTTCAAATTTTGTTTTTTCAGAGTGGCGTTTATTTTTTTCCACTTTTCGCTGAATTCAACTTAGGGGGTATGCAAGCCAAGGGGAGCTCCTACTAATTTTTCCAAAATCTCTGGTTACTTTTGCAGTGAAGGGAGGGCCTTGGCAGATTTAAAAAAACCTCAGGATCCCCAAATCGCATATCAACTCAGTCAAAAAAGTTTTTTCACGGATTTTTAGCATCATTTGAAAAAAGGTGACCACCCTCCTGAGAACATATCCACCACCACTACTTTTACTTTCCCCTCTTGGTAATTCAATTTTCCCGCTGGATCCGCGGAAAAGGGAAAAAGTGTTTAGCCAAATGCTTCCTTTGGGTTGGCATCAGTCCTCCTGGGGCCAACTTCAGCATGGGGTAATTGCCGTGGAAATGAAAAATTCTGGGGGCTAATATATCTGTTGATTGAAGAAATCACTGCTATTCATCGTGGGGTTTTAAACAAGACCCATTTACTACAGCTGGAAAAAATGCCTTTTGGGAAACAAACTATTGTCCCTTTTCCCCAAACCACTTGGGTATCTCGCTCCCAATTCCTCCCCCACTTTCCTTTCCTTCGGGTTTTTTCAGGTTGTTTTTTGATTTGTCCAAAAGGTTTAAAAACCCTGGATTCAATGCATCTTGTCCTTGGATCTCTCTTTTTTTTCCTCACTATTCTTTCCTTCTTCTTTTTTCTCACCTTTTTTTTCTTCCTTTCCTTTTCTTCCACTTTCTTCTCACCTTCTTCTTTCCTTCTTCTCACCTTCTCCTTCTTTCTTATCACATTTTCCTTCTTCTTCTTTCTTCTCTTTTTTCTTTTCACATTCTCTTTTTTCTTTTCACATGCTCTTTCTTTCTTCCTTTTCCCTGGTCAGCACATATACAAACCCCCTGCTTCCTCTGAAAACTATGGGAAGAAGCTGTGGCCTTTTTACCAAGTCTGCTCTGTAGGGCCTTCACTTTTACGCCCTATTCTTTCCCTGGGGTCTTGTCTTCAAAACGGCCACTTGACTGGCAATTGGGGACATCATCAGAGTCTAATGGCTTCTTGATTCTTTATTGGGGGTTTTCCCTAGCTGCCGGAAACCCTTTCAGGGGCCCCCTTCAGGCCAAAAGCATAGCTTAGTCGTGTATTGTTCAGGGGCTCTCTTTGGCGAGCTTACAAGCTTCCATTACAGCCCAGAGTTCACCTTCTTGGGCTGGCATTCTCGTCACCCTCTTTAGACTGATCACATGCTAGTTATATAGAAGTGAAACTATTACTATTATTTATTTTAAAGCGTCATTGATTCCATGGCGCTGTAATTCAGGGAGGTAGGGAGTTACATGTATAACGTATGTCAAACAAGTACAATGTTGACGAAGAATGACTTACAACTGGTACTGAAGGAGAGAGAAACCTGCCCGCAAGGGCTTACAAGTTACAACGGAGGAGGAAAGAAACAGAAGGTTATAATATTGCAGTTACAAATAATTTACAGGGTTTTGTCCCTTTAGTGATAAATTCTGAGATATATTCAGACATTGAAGATAGAAAAAAAAACA
>JAODAL010082637.1:0-11507 GCA_025379985.1 Phyllomedusa bahiana
TCCATCTTCTGTATTCCACTTTCCACTTCATGATTCCCCCCTTGTTTCCCTCTTTATGTAATTTTATCTATGTCCCTCTTCATAATTCACCTATGTTTTTCCCTCTTCATTATCCCCTCTTGTTTTCCCTCTTCAGTATTCCATCTATGTTCATCTTCCTTTTCATCTATTTCCATCTCCCCTAATTACACATTTTCCCTCTTTATTATTTCCATCCCACATTCCCCTTTTTTAAAATTCCCTCTACGGGTTCAATTTTGTATATTTTTCCCCTATATTTTCCCCTTCATAATTTATCATGTTCCACTTTCCTAATTTTATCTATTTTTCCATCTTCCAAAATATTTCCTTCTATGTTCCTCTTCATTATTCCGCCTTTTTTCATTTTCCCTTTTTCCATCTTTTAAAGTATTCCTCTATGTTCCATCTTCATGTATTCCCCTCTATGTTCCATCTCAAATTCTTCCATGAACCATTCTAAACCATCTCTGTTCCATCTTCATGTATTCAATCTATGTTCTAAACTTCCTGAATTCATCTATTTTCCATCTTCAAACAATTACATCTATGTTCCATCTTTAAAGAAAATTCCCCTCTATGGGTTTTCCCCTTTTTATATTCCATCTATTTTTCCCATCTTCATGAATTCCCCTCTATGTTCCAACTTCATGTATTCCCCTCTATGTTCTACTTCCCGAATTACATCTATTTCCCATCTTCATGAATTCTACCTAATTTTCCATCTTCATGTATTTTAATTCTATGTTTCCCCCTTCATTATTTTCCCCTCTATGTCCCATCTTCAAGAAATTTCTACCTTTTTTCCCCTCTTCCCTGATCCCATCTCTGTTCCATCTTCATGTATTCCATCTACATTCCATCTTTGTATATTCCATCTACTTTTAATCTTTTTAAAATTCCATCTATAAATTTCCCCTTCATGAATTTCATCTAAGTTCCAAACTTCCCCTTTAATTTTTATCTATTTTGTTTCCCTCTTCATGGGATTTCCCCCCTAAGTTTCCCTCTTCATGTATTCCCTCCCCTGTTTCCCTCTTCATGTAAAATTCCATCTATGGGTTTCCCTCTTCATTGTTTAAAATTTCCCTCTATGTTTCCCTCTTCATGTATTCCCCTCTAAGTTCCCCTCTTCATTTTTTTCCATCCAAAGTCCCACTTCCCCTGAAAATTTTACCCCATGTTCCCTCTCATGTATCCCATTTTCCCTTTTTCCCTCTTCATGTATTCCCCTCTATGTTCCATCTTCATGTATTTCCCCTCTCTGTTTCCCTCTTTATGTAATTTCCCTCTATTTTAACTTTCCCGAATTACAACTATGTTCCATCTTCATCAATTACATCTATGTTTCCCCTCTTCATGAATTCCCATCTACGTTTCCCTCCTTTAGTATTTCCATCTTTTGTTCCAACTTTTTATATTCCATCTAGGGTTCCCCTCTTCATGAAATTTTCCAAAAAATGTTTTCATCTTTGTAAAATTCCATCTATGTTTCCCTTTTTCAAGTATTCCATCTATGTTCCCTCTTCAAAGGGAATTTCCCTTTTATGTTTTCCCTCTTCATTTAGTACATCTATGTTCCCCCTCTTCATGTATTCCATCTATGTCCCTCTTCAAAGAATTTTCCCCCTATGTTCCTTTTTCATGTAAATTTCCCTTTTATTTTCCATCTTCATAAAACCCCCCTATTTTTTCCCGTTTTATGTATTCCATCTATGTTCCATCTTCCCTGTATTCCCCTCTACTTTCCAACTTTGTATATTCCATCACGTTCAATCTTTGTTAAAATTTTCCCTCTATATTCCAGCTTCCATGAATTTCATCTATGTTTCCCTCTTTTCCCTTTAATTTTTTTCCCATTTTTTCCATCTTCAAGAAATTTCCCTTTTATGTTTTCCCCCCTTTATGTATTCCGCCTAAGTTCCCTCTTCAAGTATCACATCCTTTCCTTTTTCGTAACCCCTCTAATGGGTTTTCCCTCTTTATGTATTTCCCTCCTGTTCCATCTTCATTATTCCTTTTATGTTCTATCTTTCCCGAATTACATCTAAAGTTCCAAAACCCTTTATCGATTACATCTATGTTTTCCAAATTTCATGAATTCCATCAATGTTCCATCTTCATGTATTCCCAACCCCTGTTCCATCTTCATGTATTCCATCTATGTTCCCCTCTTCATGTATTTTCCCCCCCTATGGGCCCCATCTTCAAGAATTCTACCTATGGTTTCCTCTTCATGTATCCCATAACTGTTTCCAAACTTATGTAATTTTCCCCTATGTTCTACTTTTTCTGAATTACATCTATGTTTTTTCCCTCTTCATTTAATTTTTCATCTATTTTCCCAAACTTCATGTATTCCATCTAAATTCCAAACTTTTTTTTTTATTCCATCTACTTCAATCTTTGAAAATTCCATCATATTCCCGCTTTCCCGAATTTTTTCTATTTCCTTCCCTTTCCTTTAAATTTTAACATGTTTTCCCCTTCAAGTATTCCTTTTAGTTCCATCTTCATTTTTTCCCCTTTAAATTCCATTTTCATTGTATCCCCTTTTCTGTTCCATCTTCGATTTACCCATCTCTGTTCCATCTTCAATTTTTCCATTTTATGATTTCCAAACTTCCCCTTATTTACCTCTATGTTCCATCTTCATGAATTCTACCTATTAACCATCTTCATGAACCCATCTCTTTCCATCTTTATGTATTCAATCTATGTTCTAACTTCCGAAATTTTCATCTATGTTTTTATCTTCATCAATTACAACCCAAGTTCCATCCCTTTAAATTTTTCCATCTAAGTTTAAACTTTGTATATTCCATCCCTTTTTTCCTTTTTCATGAATTCCCATCTATTTTTCCAACTTTATGTATTCCATCTATGTTCCCGGTTTTATGTATTCCCCTCTAAGGGACCCCTCTTTTATGTATTCCATCTACTTTCCATCTTTATTTTCCCATCTCTTTTCCATCTTCATTTTTATTACATCTATTTCCACCCCTTCATAAAATTTCCCCCTATTTTTCCCCTCCTTTAAGTATTCCCCCCTATATTTTTACTTCATGAAATTTCCCCCCTAATTTTTCCATCTTCATTAATTTCCCCCTCTATGTTCCCCTCTTCATGTATTCCAATCAAATTCCAACTTCATGTAATTTAAAAACTATGTTTTTCCACCTTCATCAAATTTTCCCCCTTGTTTCCCTCTTCAAGTATTTCCCTTTAAAGTTCCATCTTCATGTAAACCCCTCAAAGTTCCATCTTCATTTATTCCCTTTCCCTGTTCCATCTTCATGTATTCCTTCAAGGTTTTCCCTCTTCAAAGAATTCCCACCTATGTTCCCCCTCATTTTGTTTTTCCATCTATGTTCCATCTTTATGAAATTTCCCTCTATTTTTCCCAAACTTCATGAATTCTAAACCCATGTTCCATCTTCAAGAATTTCCTTTTATGTTTCCATCCCTTTATGAAAATTTCCCCCTATTTTCCAGTTTTATGAAATTTTATCATGTTTTTCCCTCTTCTGTAAAACCATCCCACGTTCCATCTTTGTATATTCCATCTCGTTTAAAACTTTTTAAAATTTCCCTCTTTTTAAATTTCCAAACTTCATGAAAATTTTATCTATGTTCCCTCTTCCCTAATTTCATCCCATGTTCCCCTCTTCAAGTAAATTTCCCTTTTATGTTCCCCTCTTCATGTAATTTCCCCCAAGTTTTCCAATTTTTTTCATGTATTCCATCTCTGTTCCATCTTTTATGTATTTCCCTCTATGTTCTATCTTCCCGAATTACATCTATGTTCCCCCTTTTATCAATTTTCCCTCTATGTTCCAACTTTATGAATTCCCCTCAATGTTCCATCTTTATAATTCCAACCCATGTTTCCATCTTTTTAAGTATTCATTCTATTTCCTCTTCATGAATTCTAACCCATGTTCCTCCTTTTATTGGGATTCCCATCATTTTCCCCCTTCATGTATTCCCAAATATTTTCCCCTCTTCATTATTTCCCTCTATGTCCCCCATCTTTAAATTCTTTCCTAAGTTTCCATCTTTTAAGTATTCAATCTACCCTTTCCTCTTTGTATATTCCATCTACTTCAATCCCTTTTTATATTCCAACTATATTCCAAACTTCATGAATTTAAAACTATGTTTTCCCTCTTCCTTTAAATTTACTATGTTCCATCCCTTTAAGTATTTTCCTTTTAGTTCCATCTTCAAGTATTCCGCCTAAGTTCCAACTTCATGTATCCCTCTCTGTTTTTCCCTTTTTCATGTATCCCATCTCTTTTCCCTCTTCATGTATCCCATCTCTGTTTTCCCTCTTCCCTGTATTCCATCTATTTTCCATCTTCATGTATTCCCTCTATGTCCCATCTTCATGAAAATTTTTACCTATGTTCCCTCTTCATGTATCCCATTCTTTTCCATCTTCCCTTAAATTTCCATCTATGTTCAAAGTTCCGAATTACATCTATGTTTTTTCCCAAAACTTTACAATTACATCCCATGTTCCAAACTTCATGTAACCATCTACTTTTCCCCTTCATGTATTCCTTCTAAGTTCCATCTTTATTTATTTCCCCCTATGTTCCCTCTTCATGTATTTCCCTCTATGGGTTTCCCTCTTTATGAATTCTACCTATGTTTTCCCGCTTCATGTTTCCCCTCTATGGTTTCCCCTCTTCAGTATTCCATCTATGTTTTCCAAACTTTATTTTATTCCATCTATGTCCCATCTTCCCTGGGAAATTTTAAACCCATTTTCCATCCCTTTATGTATCCCATCTCTGTTTTTTCCCTCTTCATGTATTCCATCCCATGTTCCCATCTTTCCCGAATTACATCTATGTTCCATTTTTCAAACAATTACATCTATGTTCCAACCCTTTCCCTTTTATTTCCCTCTACATTCCATCTTTTTATAATTTCCATCTACGTTCAATTTTTTTTAAATTTCCCTCTATATTTTCCAAGGGTTCATGAATTTCATCTATTTCCATCTTTTTAATTTCATTTTAAGTTTTTATCTTCAAGTAAATTCCCTTTTATGTTTTTTCCCTCTTCCCTGTATTTTCCCCCCCTAAGTTTTCCCTGTTCATGTATCCCCCTCTCTGTTCCATCTTCTGTATCCCATCTCTGTTCCAAACCCTTTATGTATTCCCCTCTATGTTCCAAAACTTCCTGGGATTCCATCTATGTTCCATCTTCCCTGAATTCTACCTATAACCACTTCATGTATCCCATCTCTGTTCCATCTTCATTTCCCCAAACTATGTTCTATCTTTCCTGAATTACATCTATGTTTCCACTTCACAATTTCACTATATTCCATTTTTCATGTATTCCATCTATGTTTCCCTTTTTATATTCCATCTATTTTCCATCTTTATGAATTCCCTCTAAGTTCCAACTTCATTATTCCATCTATGTTCCAGTTCAGTATTCCCCTCTTTTTGACCACTTCATGTATTCCTCTACTTCCTCTTCATGTATCCCATCCGTTCCATCTTCATGTATTACTCTATTTCCCCCCCCCTTTATCAATTCCACCATTTCCACTTTTTGTATTTCCACCTATGTTCCACTTCATTATTCCACCATGTTCCATCTTCATGTATTCCCTCTATTTTTCCCTCTTCAATTTTTTCCTCAAAGTTTCCATCTTCATTATTACATCAATTCCACCTTTATCAAATTCCACCTATGTTTCCCTTTCATGTATTCCACAATTTCCATCTTCATGTATTCCATCTATGTTCCATCTTCTTTTTATTCCTTCCATGTTCCATCTTCATGTATTCCTTCATGTTCCCTTCTGAATTCCACCTATGTTCCATCTTCATGTATTTCCCCTATGTCCCATCTTCATGAATTCACCTATGCCCTTTTCCCTGATTTTTCCCTATGTTCCATCTTCATGAATTCCCCCCTATTTCCATTTTCATGTATTTCAATATTTTTTCCATCTTTATGTATTTTTTTATCTACGTTTTCCATCTTTGTATATTCCATCTACGTTCAATCTTTGTATATTCCATCTATATTCCAGCTTCATGAATTTCATCTATGTTCCATCTTCCTTAATTTCATCTATGTTCCATCTTCAAGTATTCCTTCTATGTTCCATCTTCATGTATTCCGCCTAAGTTCCATCTTCATGTATCCCATCTCTGTTCCATCTTCATGATTTTCCCTTATGTTTTTAATCTTTCCCGAAAATTTCATCTATGGGTTCCACTCATCAATTTCCCTCTATGTTCCATCTTCAGAATTCCATCAAATTTTCCATCTTCTGTTTTTCCATCAATGTTTCCCTCTTCATGTATTTTTCTATGTTCCATCTTCATGAATTCCACCTATGTTCCATCTTCATGTATTCCATCAACTTCCATCTTAGTATTCCTTCTATGTTCCATCTTCATGTATTCCGCCTAAGTTCCATCTTCATGTATTCCATCTCTGTTCCATCTTCATGTATTCCATCTATGTTCCATCTTCATGTATTCCATCTATGTTCCATCTTCATGTATTCCATCTATTTCCATCTCAGTATTCCATCTATGTCCCCATCTTCATGATTCTACCTATTTCCATCTTCATGTATCCCATCTCTGTACCATCATCATGTATTCAATCTATGTTCTATCTTCCTGAATTACATCTATGTTCCACCTTCATCGATTACATCTATGTTCCATCTTCATGAATTCCATCAATGTTCCATCTTCATGTATTCCATCTCTGTTCCATCTTCATGTATTCCATCTATGTTCCATCTTCATGTATTCCATCTATGTTCCATCTTTGTATATTCCCCATCTTTTGTTCCATCTTCGTGAATTCCATCTATGTTCCATCTTTGTATATTCCATCTATGTTCCAGCTTAATGTATTCCATCTATGTTCCATCTTCATGTATTCCATCTATGTTCCATCTTCATGTATTCCATCTAAGTTCAATCTTCATGTATTCCATCTACGTTCCATCTTCATGTATTACATCTATGTTCCACCTTCATCAATTCCACCTATGTTCCATCTTCATGTATTCCACCTATGTTCCATCTTCATGTATTCCACCTATGTTCCAACTTCATGTATTCCACCTATGTTCCATCTTCCTTAATTTCATCTATGTTCCATCTTCATGTATTCCATCTATGTTCCATCTTCATGTATTCCATCTATGTTCCATCTTCATGTATTCCATCTATGTTCCATCTTCATGAATTCTACCTATGAACCATCTTCATGTATCCCATCTCTGTTCCATCTTCATGTATTCCATCTATGTTCTATCTTCCTGAATTACATCTATGTTCCATCTTCATCAATTACATCTATGTTCCATCTTCATGTATTCCATCTACGTTCCATCTTCATGTATTCCATCTATGTTCCATCTTTGTATATTCCATCTATGTTCCATCTTCATGTATTCCATCTATGTTCCATCTTTGTATATTCCATCTATGTTCCATCTTCATGAATTCCATCTATGTTCCATCTTCATGTATTCCATCTATGTTCCATCTTCATGTATTCCATCTATGTTCCATCTTCATGTATTCCATCTATGCTCCATCTTCATGTATTCCATCTCTGTTCCATCTTCATGTATTCCATCTATGTTCTATCTTCCTGAATTACATCTATGTTCCACCTTCATCAATTCCACCTATGTTCCATCTTCATGTATTCCATCAATGTTCCATCTTCATGTATTCCATCTATGTTCCATCTTCATGTATTCCTTCCATGTTCCATCTTCCTTAATTTCATCTATGTTCCATCTTCATGTATTCCATCTATGTTCCATCTTCATGTATTCCATCTATGTTCCATCTTCATGTATTCCATCTATGTCCCATCTTCATGAATTCTACCTATGTTCCATCTTCATGTATCCCATCTCTGTTCCATCTTCATGTATTCCATCTATGTTCTATGTTCCTGAATTACATCTATGTTCCATCTTCATCAATTCCATCTATGTTCCATCTTCATGAATTCCATCAATGTTCCATCTTCATGAATTCTACCTATGTTCCATCTTTGTATATTCCATCTATGTTCCATCTTCATGTATTCCATCTATGTTCCATCTTTGTATATTCCATCTATGTTCCATCTTCATGAATTCCATCTATGTTCCATCTTCATGTATTCCATCTATGTTCCATCTTCATGTATTCCACCTATGTTCCATCTTCATGTATTCCATCTATGTTCCATCTTCATGTATTCCATCTACGTTCCATCTTCATGTATTACATCTATGTTCCACCTTCATCAATTCCACCTATGTTCCATCTTCATGTACTCCATCTATGTTCTATCTTCATGTATTCCACCTATGTTCCATCTTCATGTATTCCATCTATGTTCCATCTTCCTTAATTTCATCTATGTTCCATCTTCATGTATTTCATCTATGTTCTATCTTCAAGTATTTCTTCTATGTTCCATCTTCCTTAATTTCATCTATGTTCCATCTTCATGTATTCCATCTATGTTCCATCTTCATGTACTCCATCTATGTACTCCATCTATGTTCTATCTTCCTGGATTACATCTATGTTCCACCTTCCTCAATTCCATTTATGTTCTATCTTCATGTATTTCACCTGTGACTTAAAAGTTGTAGAACATAGGGCAGAAATGGAAAAGTAGGTTGTTTCATCAGGGGGTTTGTAGATTCTAAAAATACCCAGGGCACTTTGGCATACTGGTTAACTGAGGAACGGAGCTAGGGAAAATAAGATCTTCAACAGGTCCACTAGAGTCCAGTTGTGCCGAATGTGACGGTCAGCTTTTACTTGTCCTAGAGTGACTCTATGGGTCTCCGGAAGGTTTGGCAGTTTCTGTCACTCCTGACCCACCTTGTTATTTCACATTGCATTAGTCACAGAATTTGACCCGCAAATCCATTGATCCCTGTCCCACTGTGCCATTTGCCATTTTCTTAGATTGCCTGACTACTTATAGGTGTGTGAGTCAAAAAAGTCCTTGTTCAGAGAGTAGTATTGTCTCTTCCAAACATACGCAGTCTAACTCTGTCCCCAGCCTGTCTTCTGAGCAACAACACCCTAACCCGGCCCAGAAGTCACCTCTCTTCTCTCCAGATCCAGACTGTCTATTGTCCATTTCCTCCTCTTCTCCCTCCCGTCTCCTAAAACTAAATGTGGAGAAAACAGAATTCAACATCTTCCCCCCGTCCCCCCCCCATCCCTCCACCTGATCTTTCTATCACTGTCAATGGCTGCACACTCTCACCTGTTCCGCAAGTCCGCTGCCTTGGGGTAATCCTCGACTCCGCTCTATCCTTCAAACCACACATTCAAACCCTCACCTCTGCCTGCCGCCTCCACCTGAAAAATATCTCTCGCATCCGTTCATTCCTCAACTATGACACTACAAAAATGCTGGTCCTTGCCCTTTTCATCTCCCGCCTTGTCTACTGATACATCCTTCTATGTGGCCTCCCAGCTAGCACCCATCGCTCCCCTCCAAACCATCCTAACTCTGCTGCCCGTCTTATCCACTCTCTCTCCTCGCTACTCCTCTGCCTCTCCCCTCTGCCAATCCCTTCACTGGCTCCCAATAGCTCAGCGAATTCATTTCAAGTTGCTAACCATGACCTACAAGCTCTCCATAACCTCTCCCCTCCATACATCTCTGCCCAAATCTCCAGATATCTCCCCTCACGCAATCTCCGCTCCTCTCAGAACCTTCTCCTCTGCTCTCCTCTTATCAGCTCCTCACATAACCGTCTCCAAGACTTCTCTCGCGCTTCCCCCACACTCTGGAATGCACTGCCCCAACACATCAGACTCTCTGCCACTCTCACCAGCTTCAAAAGCAACCTGAAAACCCATTTCTTCAGGATTGCCTATAACCTACAATAACCCTGCTGCCACTGTACTACCCCACCAACATGTCTGCCCCTCTCCTCCTGTCTCTTCCCTCCTCCTTGTAGATTGTAAGCCTTCACGGGCAGGGTCTCTCCCTCTGACCCAGTTATACGTCATTCATTGTCATTATTGTACTCACTGACATATCATGTATGTGAACCCCCCCCCCCCCCTCAAATGTACAGCGCCAGGGAATCAATTGCGCTTTAAAATAAATGTTCATAATAATAATAATAATAATAATAACCCCCCCATGCAGCACCTGTTAGCACCAATTTGGCACTCAGTATCTCTACATCCTTGGCACCAGCACTCTAGGGCAGCTATTTGAGAACTCTAGCAACTCATGTGGTCACATCACACACACCCTTTATGGCACCACCACAAACCCTTTTGTATATTTTCCTCCAAACGGTTTTATGTCGAATTGTATTGGACTCTGCCAGAGCACTTTCTGCTCCAAGCTGGCACCTCCTGGCATCTCCTGTAAGTGGGCAACCAAGATAGCTCCTGCCCTATGAAGTGCACAGGCAATGTGGAGGAACAGCTAACATGGTACATACATGGAAAAAAATGATGTATCAACAACAACATTTTCTTTTCTGAAAGACACATAGTTTTATGTGAGGGGGAGAATATAAGACTTACCCTTCTTACAGTACATTGAAATCTATACATCCCTCATGGGTTTTCCCATGCACATCCAAAAGGCCTACTTGTGGTCCTTTTACGGGAATATCTACAGTATTTACTTAATTGGAGTCCTACTTACAAAAAATCAATGACATCCTTTTCAACAATTACATCAACAAACATGAGTCATGAGAATGAGTTTCTGTATAAAATACCCATTGAACAATACCATTCAGGCAGCCCATGCACCTGAATAGATATCTAGTCCTGATTTTTCCCGTCCTGTTCTGTGACTACAGAAGGAGTAGTTGTAGCAGCTGCACCAAGGGGACTAGGTTGACCAAAATATCCCTCTTCCGTCTACATCTAGAGGAAAGAAGGTTTTTACAAAGGCATAGAAAGGGATTCTTTCTGTCATGATCATGCCTGACAGAGCCTCCTTTGGGGTCTGGGTCGCCGACCCCGGGCCCCTTTCACGGAACCCGGTTTTCTTACAAAAATGCTTGGAATTGATTCACTATGTGAACTGTTTCCCTCCACGTTTTGCCTATTGATTTCTGGCCAACGCCCTGGCCAAAATCCTTCCAGCACTCAAAAGGGGGGTTTAAACAGCCCCCGGATTGACATCCTTCCCCCTATCCCAGTCCCTTTCTTCTACCCCTTTCCTATATATAGCCCTGCTTCCTCTTCTCTATGCCTGCAAAAAATTGCGTCTTTTATAGTTGCCCTTAATTGTTGTTTCTTTGTCTATGAATCTTGCTTGTTTTTTTGGGTTTTTCCCTTTGCCTCACTTTTTTACCCGCTGCCCCCCCCCGGGCCCCCCCTTATTACTTGGACGTCCGACTACTGTTCTGTGTTCTTTGTTTGTTTTTCTTTGTATGGCACCTGCCATGTAGCCTTTATTTTTTTGTTGGGGCCGGCCTGTTAAAG
>JAODAL010082638.1:0-11507 GCA_025379985.1 Phyllomedusa bahiana
AGCAACGTTTACAGGCGGATGTCCATAGCAACCAGGCAGTCGCAGGTCTTTAGCACAAGACAGAATTGTCCCTGGGGGTACAGGAGGCTCGGCAGCGCCCCCATCAGACCCTCATCATTCTAGGTCTTTATTGCCATATACATCATACACCATATTGTCATATACATATTGTCGGTTATTGAAGGAAAAAGTTTTTTTTTAATTTTTTACATTTAGGAACAATGGTTGTTCCTAACATGCACTTTAGTGGCATATCATTAGGATATGTCACCAAAGTGGGATAGGTACAGGTCCCACATTTGGGACCCGCACCTGTATCGGCATCGGGCCCCCGAAAGCCTTGGCTCAGAAGGGAGAGTTGATTGCGAATGTGCACGATTCTCCATTCTGTTCTGTAGGCGTTCTGAATACAGTTGAACGTTCCGCTCCCCTGTACTGGGAACTCCCATAGAACAGAATGGAGAACACAGCGCTCCCCTGTACTGGGAATCCATAGAACAGAAAGGAGAAACACAGCGCTCCCGTGTACTGGAACTCCCTTAGAAACAGAATGGAGAACACAGCGCTCCCCTGTGACTGGGAACTCCCATAGAACAGAAAGGAGAACACAGCGCTCCCTGTACTGGGAACTCCCATAGAACAGAATGGAGAACACAGCGCTCCCCTGTACTGGGAACTGCCATAGAGGAGAATGGAGAGAACACAGCTCTTCCCTATACTGGGAACTCCCATAGAACAGAATGGAGAACACAGCGCTCCCCTGTACTGGGAACTCCATAGAACAGAATGGAGAACACAGCGCTCCCCTGTACTGGGAACTCCATAGAACAGAATGGAGAACACCGCTCCCCTGTACTGGGAAATCCCATAGAACAGAATGGAGAACACAGCGCTCCCCTGTACTGGGAACTCCCATAGAACAGAATGGAGAACACAGCGCTCCCCTGTACTGGGAACTCCCATAGACCAGTATGGAGAACACAGCGCCCCCTGTACTGGGAACTCCCATAGAACAGATGGAGAACACAGCGCTCCCCAGTACTCGGAACTCCCAGAGAACGGAATGGAGAGAACACAGGGCTCCCTGTACTGGGAACTCCCATAGAACAGAATGGAGAACACAGCGCTCCCCTGTACTGGGAACTCCCATAGAACAGAATGGAGAACACAGCGCTCCCCAGTACTGGGAACTCCCATAGAACAGAATGGAGAACACAGCGCTCCCCTGTACTGGGAACTGCCATAGAGGAGAATGGAGAGAACACAGCTCTTCCCTATACTGGGAACTCCCATAGAACAGAATGGAGAACACAGCGCTCCTCTGTACTGGGAACTCCCATAGAACAGAATGGAGAACACAGCGCTCCCTGTACTGGGAACTCCATAGAACAGAATGAGAACACAGCGCTCCCTGTACTGGGAACTCCATTAGAACAGAATGGAGAACACAGCGCTCCCCTGTACTGGGAACTCCCATAGAACACAATGGAGAACACAGCGCTCCCCTGTACTGGGAACTCCATAGAAAAGAATGGAGAACACAGTGCTCCCTGTACTGGGAACTCCCATAGACCATAATGGTGAGAACAATGCGCCCCTTGTACTGGTAACTCCCATAGAACAGAATGGAGAACACAGCGCTCCCCTGTACTGGGAACTCCCATTGAACAGAATGGAGAACACAGCGCTGTCCTGTACTGGGAACTCCCATAGAACAGAATGGAGAACAGCTCTCCCCTGTACTGCGAACTCCCATAGAACAGAATGGAGAACACAGCGCTCCCCTGTACTGGGAACTCCCATAGAACAGAATGGAGAATTGGCTGCATTCTGAGCCAAGGCGTTCCAGGGCCTGTACCGAAAATACAGTTAGGTCCATATATATATTTGGACAATGACACTAATTTTGCTTTTTGTACCTTTTTAATGAAACATATTGAAGTTCTATAAAGGGACCAAAAGTCATTGGACAAATAATTTGTGAATAAAATGTTCATTTCTAATTGTAGGTTGAAATCCCTTTGCTGGCAATGACGGCCTGAAGTCTCGACCTCATGGACATCACCAGGTGCTGGGTTTCCGCCTTGTTGGCAATGATGGCCTGAAGCCTCGACCTCATGGACATCATCAGACGCTGGGTTTCCTCCTTGTTGATCCTTGGGCTTTACTGCAGTGGTTTCCAGTTGCTGTTTGTCTCTGGACCTTTCTGTCTGAGGTTTAGTCTTTAACAAGTTGGGCTGAGTTCAGGGGACTTGGCCATTCCAGAATATTCCTCCTCTTTGCTTTAATAAACTCCTGGGTGGCTTTGGCTTTATGTTTTGGGTCATTGTCCATCTGTATTATGAAACTCCGACCAGTCAGTTTGGCTGGATTTGAGCGCACAGTGTGTCTCTGAATACCTCAGAATTCACCAGGCTGCTTCTGTCCTGCGTCACATCATCAATAAACACTAGTGACCAGCGCCACTGGCAGCCATGCATGCTCAAACCATCGCCTCCACCGTGTGCTACAGATGATGCGGTGTGTGCTTGGGTCAGGAGCCACGTCTTCACCTAATTTTTTTTCTCTCCATCGTTCTGGTAGAGGTTGATCTTGGTTTCATTTGTCCAGAGAATCTTCTTCCAGAACTGTGCGGCTTTTTTAGAGTTTTTTTTTTTTTTGAAGCAAAGTCCAATCCAGCCTTTCTATTCTTGAGGCTTATGAGTGGCTGCACCGTGCAGTGAACCCTCTGGATTTACTTTCCTACAGTCTTTTCTTTATGGTAGATTTGAATATTGATTCGCCTGCATCCTGGAGAGTATTCAGAGACTCACTGTGCGCTCAAATCCAGCCAAATGCAGCCAAACTGATTGATCGGTGTTTCATAATACAGATGGACGATGACCGAGAACTTTAAGCTAAAGCCACCCAGGAGTTTATTAAAGCAAAGAGGATATATTCGTGAATGGCCAAGTCAGTCACCTGATCTCAGCCCAATTGAGCAGCTTTCACTTGTTACAGACGACACTTCAGACAGAGACAAACAGCAACTGAAAACCGCTGCACTAGAGGCCGAGCATCATCGAGGACACCCAGCGTCTGGTGATGTCCATGAGGCCAAGACTTCAGGCCGTCATTGCCAACAATAAGGAAACCCCCGCGCCTGGGGATGGCCAGAGGGTCAAGGCTTCAGGCCGTCATTGCCAACAAGGAAGAAACCCAGCGTCTGGTGATGTCAATGAGGTCGAGGCTTCAGGCCATCATTGCCAACAAGGTGGAAACCCAGCGCCTGGTGAGTCCATGAGGTCAAGACTTCAGGCCGTCATTCCAACAAGGAGAAACCCAGCGTTCGGGTGAGGGCCACAGGTCGGCTTCAGGCCGTCATTTTCCAACAAGGAGGAAACCCCGAGCTGGTGATGTCCATGAGGTCAGGCTTCAGGCTGTTCATTTGCCAACAAGGAGGAAACCCAGCGTTTGGTGATGTCCATGAGGGGAGGGCTTCAGCGTCACTGCCAACAAGGAAAAAAACCCGCGTTTGGTGATGTTTCCCTGAGGTCCAGGCTTCAGGCTTCATTGCCAACAAGGAGGAAACCCAGCGTCTGTTGATGTCCATGAGGTCAGGGCCTTTAGGCTGTCATTACCAACAAGGAGGAAACCCAGCGTTGGTGATGTCCCTGAGGTCAGGGCTTCAGGCTGTCATTGCAACAAGGGGGAAAACCCAGCGTTGGGGATGTCCCTGAGGTCAGGGCTTTAGGCTGTCATTACCCAAAAAGGAGGAAACCCACGTTTGGGGGAGTCCATGGGGGTCGAGGTTAGGCCATCATTGCCAACAAAGAGTTTTCAGCCAAGGATTAGAAATTATCACTTTATTTACAATTATTTCATTTGCCCAATTACTTTTGGTCCCTTTATAAACAGGGCGGAGCTGAAACTCCCGAACCCTTCATCCAATCTTAATGTGCATCCCTCAAATGGAAGCGGAAAATCTGGACCTTATGTCCATTATAGAACTAGAACTTGAATATGTTTCAGTAAGTAGGTGCAAAAAACAAAATTTGTGTCAGTGTCCAAATATCTATGGACCGAACTGTATGTGCGGGTCTAGGGGTGAGTCCTGCATCTATCAGACTTTGATGGGATATACCATCAGTATCTAAGGGTGGAGCACCTCTTTAATATATCACACTAATACCTATTTTAGTGTCTCCTGGAATTGCAAACCTAGAATATATTGGTGTAAGGTGGTTGTCAGGGATGAGATAAACATGGCTTTTCTTTTTCATGCATAGTTTCCTCTTTAGTGCGCCGACCTTTCAATACCCCATGCAACCTGAAGTCAGGTGTGGTGCTGTTTCTATAACAAGCCATTGGCTCGGCTGTTGGAAACGTTTTCAGGGGTTGTCATCGAGTTTTCTCAGATTTAGGTTGTTGCACTTTAAAAATTAAAAAAAAAATGGAAAAATATTTGTGTGAATTTTCACATGAATTTATTTGCTAATGAGGCGATTTGCTGCAGGTTTGAGCCTTAATCGGATTTATTGCCTGGAAGTGATTTAGGTTAAAGATGAAGAAGAGAAAGATAGTAAATATATTTTATAAAAATTTTTTTTTTTTGTGAGAAAATCCGAAAAAAGTGACCCCCCCCCCTCCACCCGCTGATGTCGCATGACCCCTGAACATATGACATCACAGGTTGATTACGTGCGGTTTTTATAATTTCCTGAGTAGAAATGCAAAGATTTATGCCGAGTATGACAAAGTGGCAGGCAGGCGCCGACAAAGGGGAACTCTGCCGTAAAACAGCGTCATGAGATCAGAACTTTGACGTTTCTAGGATTCTAGCTCTTAAGATTTTTATGTTTTATTCCTTGCCCATTCAAGAGCTCTGCTTGCTGGGAGTGAGAACATTCCTGTTGACAAAGTTGCAGTCGTTTACAAAAGTGATTGAACAGTTACCATTTACTGTTATAATTGCAAATTCAATGTCAGTGCTGGGCGGATCCCGAATGCAAAAATCCCACATAATGTATTCTAAGTTAAAAGAGAACTCCGCTGTCAATGAAGGTTATGAGATCACAGCTCCGAGCTTATTGACTGGATAGTGATTGTGCTTCCGTTCTTGCCATGTTCAACATCTCTGCTTGCTGTGCAGGAGCACATTCCTGTTACCGTCCAGAGCTGCTGAGCTAAACTATAGGGGGACTCCACCATCAAATTGTGATATCAGATCAGAACTCTGAGCTTAATCACTGTATAATGATTGTGTTTGCAATATTCAACATCTCTGCTTGCTGTGCAGGAGCACATTCCTGTTAACATCCAGAGCTGATATTTTAAATTAAAGGGGAACTCCACCATCACATCATGGTATGAGATCAGGACTCGGAGCTCAATGACTGTATATTGATTAGGTCGCAGTTCTTGCCATGTTCAAGATCTCTGCTTGCTGTTCAATATCCTGAGCTGATGTTCTAAGTTAAAGGGAACCTCCACCATCGATCATGTTATCAGATCAGAAGTCTGAGCTTGAGTGTGTGTAATGATTGTTTCAATCCTTGGCCATATTCAAGATCTCTGCTTGCTGTGCAGGAGAACATTGATGTTACCGTCTGGAGGCTGAGATTCTAAATTAAAGGGGGCCTCCACCATCAAATCATTGTATGAGATCAGGACTCGGAGCTTAATGACTGTATATTGATTATGTCGCAGTTCTTGCCATGTTCAAGATCTCTGCTTGCTGTGCAGGAGAACATTGATGTTACCTTGTAGAGGCTGAGATTCTAAATTAAAGAGGGGCTCCACCATCGAATGATGATATCAGGTCACAACTCTGAGGTTAATGTCTGTATGATCTTTGTAATATTCAATATCTCTGCTTGCTTTGCAAGAGAACATACCTGTGATATTTCATGTTTACAGCTGAGTATTTGTTACAGTAGAATCTTCTGACTGGTACGTATTTCCTGCCCTGAAACATTGTAACAAACTATCAGGACAGGGGGATATTTGTGCTATGTCTTCACCACTATACTGTAACAAAAATATAAAAAAAAATAGACCGGGCGCTCCCCACAAACGAATTCCTCGTGCAGCAGTGGCGTAATATAAAAGAGATTTATTTAAATAAGAACAATAAAATGCAAAACGCGTTTCGTGTCATAAAGACGCTTCCCTCATCAATGGGGGTTATTAAAACAGGGTACAAGGGAACAATCCTGTTAATATATTTTAGTAACAAAGCATGTGATTGGTGTTTCCTATTCAGACCATTCTCCTTTTTTGTTAAAGGAAGGTATCAAAGTTGGAAAACCTATAACATTGTTTCAAATATACGTTAAAATAGAAATGGGATCCATTGGTCTGTAGATTCGTACTGACCATGAAAGAAAAAGCTGCTTGGTTACATGATGCTTTGTGAAAACCCTCTAAGTCAATCCTGAAAGAAACAATTTGCAGAACAAAAATAGGTGCGTCTGAAAGGAGAAAATCCCATAGAGCAAACCAGAAATTCTAATCTATGCAGCATTCCAAAATGAAAACATCCAGATAGATGTGCGAAGTTACAGGCACATCTGTACATGCAGAAAACTATAAATGTCATAAGGACTAGAAGTACCACACGTCCTTTGCATTTACATCTTAATGGACACAGATCACGAATCAATAAGAGTGACCCCAAACAGGTATCTAGACACTTCAGAGATTTCACCAACAAGATCCCAACGAAATTTAACTATAACCCCAAAAGATCATATAACAAAAAGATACCTCGATAGATTCCGTAAAACTGCAAAAACGAGGGAAATGTTCTGGATGGTTTTACTCTGCCAAACGGTGAATCCCCAAAGGGTTAAATGAAGCGGTTGAACTCGTTTTCTAATTTTTAATTTTACTTCACTTAGTTTACATCTTAGTCTCCCAAAATCAAAGGTCCCACTATACAAGTAACTAGTATTATATTTGGGATAACCATAATTGTATATACTTTTTATTCTATCTGTATTTTGTATTTTAATATATATTCGGAATAATCGTTTAATGATTTTAATCAGTATGAGTTACATCTATATAAACCTAATTATTATCAAAAGATACACCCAATTTTGGGTCTGTTTCAACAGCGCTTCCATCCTATTTGATTAGGCAGCGCGAATCATTTTATATTACAAGTCCACCTGGTTTTCTTTTCTCCTATTGGACAAAATTTGCACCGCTCCTTGTCATTGGCCGTCCATTCTCCTATCGGATACATCTTATCGCTTTGCAGGGAAAAGCCTCTGTGTAAACACGAGCGGCCCATGATGATCAGCGCTCCACATATATGAAACCATCATCACACCCGGTTTCCTACTTCTATCACCACTTCTTAGTCCTTTTGACATTTATAGTTTTCTGCATGTACAGATGCGCCTGTAACTTCCACAAACTACTGGATGTTTTCATTGTAAATGCTGCATAGATTAGAATTTCTGGTTTGCTCTATGGGATTTTTTTCTTTCAGACGCACCTATTTTTGTTCTGCAAATTGTTTCTTTCAGGATTGACTTAGAGGTTTTCACAAAGCATCAGTGTAACCAAGCAGCTTCGTTCTTTCATTGGTCAGTACGAATCTACAGGGCCAATGGGTTCTATTTCTATTTTAACGTATACTTTGAAACAATGTTAAGGTTTTCCCAACTTTGATACCTTCCTTTAACCCAAAAAAGGTGATGGTCTGAAATAGGAAACACCAATCACATGCTGTGTTACTAAGTATATAAACAGTATTGTTTCCCTTGTACCGTGTGTAATAACCCAGCATCTGAGGAAGCGTCTTTACGACACGAAAAAAGCTTATGCATTTTATTGTTCATTTAAAAAATCTCTTTTATATCTACGCCACTGCCTGCACGAGGAATTCGTTTGTGGGACGAGCCGCCCCGGTTCTATTTTTTTCTATATTTTTGTTCCAACATTGTTCCCACGAGGATTATAAATACAGGGGTTTGGGACCACGGCGGGTGTTCCTTGTGGCTTAAAATAGCCCAAATAAATTTTTATGAGCGTTGTGCCTCTAAAAAACCAGCAAAAACACTTGCAGGTGAGAGGGATTACCGGGTATTTGTCTGCTTTTTATTCACTTCCAGACGTTTCTTCACTATAGAGCGCCATTTTCCCTCCCCTTTGTTTCTTTTCTCTACATTTCACCACTATACTGTAACAAACTCTCAGCTGTGATAAGTATCCAGTCTACCTCTAGATGTAAGAAAGAATACTTGACAGCAAGCAGAGATCTTGACATTGCTGATGAGTAGAAACACAGAGTACTTTAGAAGCTGTTGAACTTATAACATATTATCTACCAGTAGAATTTTGACTGCAGCTCTGGATGTGACCGGAGGATAACACATCACTTAGCAGTAAAATTGTCAGTGCAGCTCTGGGTGTGACTGGAGTATAAGACTTGATGGTCTAGTAGAATTGTCAATGCAGCTCTGGATGTGACTGGAGTAAAGGTCTTGATGTACAAGTAGAATTGTGAGTGCAGCTCTGGATGTGACTGGAGTAAAATACTTGATATAACATTAGATTTGTGAGTGCAGCTCTGGATGGGACTGGAGTATAAGACTTGATGTACTAGTAGAGTTGTCATTGCAGCTCTGGATGGGACTGGAGTATAAGACTTGATGTACTAGTAGAGTTGTCAGTGCAGCTCTGGATGGGACTGGAGTGTGGCACATGATTGAAGCTGTGACAATGTAGACAGTATTCCGCGGCGCTGTGATCTCTGCTCCTTCCCTGCGCTCTTCATGTCTCTGCCTCTGATTTCTGTACAGCTTTACTGTATGAGCATTTCTGGATATTTATTGCCTCCATCCTCGTCTCTTCATGTTATTTATTAAATGGTCAATATCACTGAGGGCAGAGTCCGAGTCCTTCATTCCCTGCTGTAGCCTCCAGGTGTCAGCCCTGTACCACAGTCCGGGGATGCTTCTACCCTTGCTTCTGCCAGAATAAGGGCCGCTGTCCACAGGACCTCAATATGAAGCTGTGGCGCCTTCAACAGGTGCACGAAGGGGCAAAACCATCGCTGCTGCTGCGTCCCAAACACGCAGAGAAGTGAAGCCTGATTGGATATTCTGTGACGCGTTTTTAATTCTTCACCGTTTTCAAGATCTTTTGTTGCTGTCAGTAAATGGGAACGTTCTTGTTTAAATTCCACTAACATTTACTGACATGTGGGTGCAAGGCTTGTGATAGGAAAGCTATGATACACTGAGACGAGCCAGGTCCCTGGATGAGCAGGAATTTATGAAATAAGAATATAATAAGAATGTTTCCATTCATTGAAAAACCAGTGATGAATGTAACCGCCTTACAGTGACCATATAATGGTGACACACCAGGTCTACACAGTGAGGAACAGGTAAGTGCTCTCATCAGACAAAGCTCAGTACAACCAATAATGCCACCATACAGTGACCATATAATGGTGAGATACCAGGTCTACAGGTGTTTTCTTCCCACTATACAAAGTCCAGTATAATCAATAATACTGCCATACAGTAACCATTTAGTATTGACACACCAGGTATTCACAGTGATTAACAGGCCTATGCTCCCACATTTAAAAAAAACTGTATTACCAATAATACCGCCATATAGTTATCAGAGTGTTGACACACCAGGTCTACACAGTGAGGAACAGGTGTTTGCTTCCACTATAAAAAGTCCAGTATAACCAATAATACCCCTGTACAGTGACCATATCGTGTTAGGAAACTAGGTCTACACAGTGAGGAACAGGTGAATGGCTCACCATACAAAGCTCAGTATAACTAATAATGCCGCCATATAGTGGTGAGATACCAGGTCTACACAGTGAGGAACAGGTGTTTGCTACCACTATACAAAGTCCAGTATAACCAGCCACACAGTGACCATAAAGTGGTGAGATACTAGGTACACACAAATGAATGCTCCCACTATCCAAAGTGCAATATAACCAATAATACTGCCATACAGTGACCATTTAGCGGTGACATACCAGGTCTACACAGTGAGGAACAGGTAAGTGCTCTTACCATGCAACACTCAGTGTAACAAATAATGCCGCCATATAGTGGTGCGATACCAGGTCTATACAGTGAGGAACAGGTGTTTGCTTCCACTATACAAAGTCCAGTATAGCCAGCCATACAGTGACCATATAATGGTGAGATACCAGGTCTACAGGTGTTTTCCTCCCACTATACAAAGTCCAGTATAACCAATAATGCTGCCATATAGTGACCATTTAGCGGTGACATACCAGGTCTACACAGTGATGAACAGGCCTATGCTCCCACCATTTAAAAAAACAAACAAACAGTATTACCAATAATACCGCCATATAGTTATCATAGAGTGGTGACACACCAGGTCTACACAGTGAGGAGCAGGTGTTTGCTTCCATTATACAAAGTCCAGTATAGCCAGCCATACGGTGACCATATAGTGGTGACACACCAGGTCTACACAGTGAGGAACAGGTAAGTGCTCTTACCATGCAACACTCAGTATAACCAATAATACCGCCATATAGTGGTGAAATACCATATCTACACAGATATGGAAAGTAAAATGGCGGACCCGGCGCACGTGGAATAGGGAAAGAATAGAGCCGTAAATTTTGGGTTTTTTAAAAAAGGTGTCTTTATTCTTAAAAGATGTAGAGGTGTATGACGCTCACACTATTAAAAACAGAGGACAATGAAACCAACGCGTTTCCTGCCGTATACCGGCACTTTCTCAAGGGTAATACTGTAGTCAAAACTATTGTGGTATTTAAATGGATGGAATTTTTTGTATAGGTCGGCAGAGATGTCAATCAGCATATCAAAGGGAGCCGATGTTGGATGAGCTGTCAATCAGGAGTCATCAGTGACCCGGCTTTCGGTAATCAAGAGATTTGTCGTGTCGGTATATACGATTGGAGGAAACGCTACATCAATCAGCAAAACGGGTGTTATTCCTTCAGCGGGAGAATCCGTAGAGAAATCGCTACGGCAGAAGGAATATTGCTTGTATTTTACATTTGGCATATATTTTAGGCATACATTTTTTATATGGTATATACATTTGTAAAATAGACATAGAATAGTAATAAAAACCAATTCTAATGGAACAAAGCATTTACAGAAATGATTATATTTAGAAAAGAGAATGAGAAATGTATTTTTTACTTAAGATGTATTGCTATTTATACACGTTAAAAATTATTTTTTGTTTATTAAATAAAACTTTTTCAATTAATATTTTGTTGTGTATTATTATAAGTGCTTGATGAAACTAAAATCGGGTCTATATAATATAAAACCCAAATGAAAAGAACTGATAATAAGGATATCCAATTAAATCATACTATTGAGCCTGCTATTAATTTAAACCAATGAGATTACTGGCGGGTATTATAAGCCAGCCAATTTAAGGAAGGAGCTACTTCCTATGTAAAATAATGAGAAATTATGGGGGGTTGTATAGAGAAATGAATAGAGGATAAACTAGCC
>JAODAL010082639.1:0-11507 GCA_025379985.1 Phyllomedusa bahiana
ACACCCCTGTATCTGTATTTTGGGTCCCCCTGTACGCCTTTTTTAATGCAACTGTAGTACCAGTTTTTTTTTTTTTATTCTACAAATGGGCTCATAAAGTCATAGACCCATAGAATTCACTCCTTGTCCGCACATTAAGGTATGTTCCCGGCTTAAAATTTTGGGACGTAATTTCGCCCCCAATTACCCCCGGGGGACGGGGGCGGGGGGAGCGGGGGAGTAAGAGGGGGCCCGCCATTCGCCGGCCCTAACTATCACTGCTAGCGGCGGTATCGCCGCTAGAAAGTGCAGGTGAATTAATCCCCCCCCCCGGGGGATTCGCCGGGGGGGAAAGGAGACGAATCCATTTCTCAAGAGAACTTGAATTTCTGTAATAATGGGCCGTTTTTTCCCCCAAATTGGGCCCCCTTCGGGGCGTAATTACGGACCGAAATTCGGCCCCTTTTTAAGCCTTGAACAGGCCAAGACCCCGGGGGTGGTGGTTTTAAAGATCATGGGATTTTTTTTGTCCAAAGACTCTGATTGATGAGATGCATGAACTGAAGTCTATGTTCGGCTGCATCCATAGACCTGGTTTTAATGTTATTACTTAGAATTTTGTCTAAATTACTGGACATGAGTCTGCAGCGCGGGTAGTTGCATTTAAATGCATGAGAAATAACAAGCCGGACAAGCTGTGCTTAATGGTTAGCACAGTTCAGCACGGTGGATCAGCGGTTAGAACAGTTCAGCATGGTGGTTCAGTGGTTACACGCCCAAGGGGGTTCAGTGTTAGCAAGTCCAGCGGGGGGTTAGGGTTTCAAGTCCACATGGGGTCAGTGGTTATCACAGTCCAGCATGGTGCTGCAGTGGTTAGCACAGTCCAGCATGGTGGTTCAGTGGTTAGCACAGTTCAGCACTGGGCAGTGGTTTTGCACGTTCAGCAGGTGCTTCAGTGTTACACAGTTCAGCACGGTGGTTTTATGGGTTGCACAGTGCAGCAGGTGCTTTAGTGGGTTTTCACAGTCCAGCATGGGCTTCAGTGGTTGCACAGTCCCGCATGGTGGTTTTTCAAGGTGGTTTTCACAGGCCGCATGGTGGTTTTGAGGTTTAGCACAGTCCAATGAGGGCTCCCGTGGCCCGCACAGTTCGCACAGAAGTTTTAAAAATGGTTAAACAACAGGTTTAGCAAAGGGGCTTTAGTGGTTTAGCACCGGTTTTATCCCCGGTGGTTCAGGGTCAGCCAGTTCAGCACAATGGCTTTTCCGTGGGTGCCCCCGTTTAGCCCTGGGGGCTCATTGGGGTTTTAAATATGAGTGCACATGGCTTTGGGGATTAGAACTAGGGGCCTTTAAAAAACTGTTTTTTTGGGCCTAGGTTCAAAAACCCACTAAAGGAAAAGTACCCCGTGAGGAGTTTAAAAATATTCTCCCAATGTGCTTGGGTTTTCCCCCAAAAAAAGCAAGGAAAAAAAAAGGGGGTTTGGGAGATTTTAGGGTAAAAATTTTTGGGAACCCAGAAATCTTTGAGGCAATGTGTTTTAAATAAGAGGGGCCCAACACATTTTTAAATCAAAAATCAGATTGGGTTTCTTTCCTGTTTCCTTGGGGGCCGGGGTGCAGTAAAAAATAATAAAAGGGTTTTTCAGTTTTTTTTATGCCTTTCCCTGGGGGAAAGGATGATGAAAAAAACGTGCCCCATGAAAAAATTTTCCCTGACACTGGGTAAAATGAGAAGTGAGACAAATCTGCACAAGCTTGAACATTTCTCCAACTATTTTTCCATTACAAAGTAATAGTTTTAGATCTATAACTGAATAATCAATGGAATGAGGGCCCTTTTAAACCTAAAAAAAAACCGTGATAAACCCAAAAAACAATAAAAAAAATCTTCCATTTATTTTTACCCTCCACAAACTTTGGGGCCAAGGGACCAAACAGACCCGTCCACAATATTGAAGTGATGCTGGCTTAAGAACCCATTAAAAAATCAATACAGTGAAACACCGGCTTACAAAACTTCCCCAGGAAACAATGCAACCCCGCAATGCCCCCAGGATAACAATGTTTCCCAGCAAAAAAGTGTCCCCCCCCCAAGGGTACAATGATTTCCCAAACAAAAAATGTCCCCCAAAGGGAAAAAATTTTTTCCAAACAGACTATAATACCAGGATACAATGTTTCCAGCAAAAAATAACCTCAAAGAAAATGTTTCCAGAAACAAAGGCCTCAAATACAATGTTTCCAAAGACAATGTCCTCAAAAAATACAATGTTTTCCCCGCAGGAAAATGCCCCCGGATAAATGTTCCCAGCAGACATGTCCTCAGGATACATGTTTCCAGCAAAACAATGGCCTCAGGTAAAAATGTTTTTCCCGAACAATGCCTAGGATACAAGGTTTTCCCCAATGTCCTCAGGAACAAAATTTCCGAGACAATGTCCTCAGGATACAATTTTTTCCACAGTTTTATACTCGGATACAATGTTTCCAAAACAAAAAAAAAAAAAATCCTCAAAACAATGTTTCCACAAACAAAGGCCTCAGAATACAAAAATTTTCCAACAGACAATGTCCTCAGGATACAAAAGTTTCCAGCAGACTAATCTCAATAAATGTTTCCAGCAAAGAATATCCTCAAGATACAATGTTTCCAGCAAACAATGGCCCCAGAATACAATATTTCCAACAGACAATGTCCTCAGGATACAATATTTTTCCCAAAAGACAATGTCCCAGGGTACAATGTTTTCCCCAACAATGCCTCAAAATACAATTTTTCCAGCAACAATTCCTCAGGGTACAATGTTTTCCACAACAAACTCCTCAGGATACAATGTTTTCGGCAGACAAAGTCCTCAAATACAATGTTTCCAGCAAAAAAATGTCCTCAGGGTAAATGTTTCCCCGCAGACAATAAACCCCAGGATACATATTTTCCCGAAAATTCCCCTCGGGGATCAAAGTTTTTCCCGCAAAATTCCCAGGATACAATGTTTTTCCCGCAATGTCCTCGGGATTTTCAATGTTTCCAGAAGACAAAGTCCTAGATACAATTTTTCCCGCAACAAAGTCCCCAGGATACAATGTTTCCGCAGACAAAAGGCCTCAGGGTACAATTTTCCAGCAATTTTTTCCCAGAAGCAATGTTTTTCCCGCAGACAATGGGGAAGGATACAATTTTTTTCCCGCAATGTCCTTTTGGGGTACATGTTTTCCACAGACAAAGTCCTCAGGAAAACAATGTAGGACTTAAAACCAGAACCCCATGCCCAAAGGAACCAACTATCCACTGAGCCCCCATGCTGAACTGATAATCACTGAGCCTCTATGTTGCACTGTCTAACCACTGAGTCTCTTTGTTGCAATGTGCTTCCCACTGAGCCATCATGCTGTACTTTGCTAACCATGAGCCTCCCTGTGCACTTGCATCCACTGAGCCACCGTGCTGCACTGTGTAACCACTAGCCTCTTCTGAACTGGTGCTAACCATGAGTTCTTTGTTTAAAATGTTACCCACTGAGCCTCCAGTGCACGTGCTAACCACTGAGCCCCCATGCCGACTTTTCAACCACTGAGCCTCCCCAGGGAAAACTTTTTTCCCTTGGGCACGCAGGCATTGCCCGGGGCCCCATAATATAGGGGCCCAGGTGGGGTTTTCTTGTCCCAGGAATACAAGAAAGATACCCATAATCCCATTTTGGCTTTGCTTATTTTACTGTTTATGTGTTTTTAGGACATGCAAACAAATAAAAACCATAGTGGAGAAGGGAGCCAAAGGCTCCCTGCCCCGCCAATCAGTCTTGTAGGCTGCGGGCTGCCAGACATAAGTGCCGTGACAACATGGGTGTGTTTGGGGATGGCTAGCTGCATGGCATAGTGTGATGTCATGTATTTGGACAGGGCCCACTGCAGTGTTCTGCCCAGGGGCCCATAATGCTGTTGAGACGGCTCTGAGCCAACATGCTTCACTGTGCTAACCACTGAGCCTCCATGTCGACTGTTCTAACCACTGAGCCCCCATGCTGCACTGTGCGAACCACTGAGCCTCCAAGCCGACTGTACTAACCACTGAGCCCCCATGCTGCACTGTGCTAACCACTGAGCCATCGTGCTGTACTGTGCTAACCACTGAGCCACCATGCTGCACTGTGCTAACCACTGAGCCTCCATGCCGACTGTGCTAACCAGTGAGTCACCATGCTGCACTGTACTAACCACTGTGCCCCCATGCTGCACTGGGTTAACCACTGTGTTCGAACCACATGCTGCAAAACGGAGAGGTAACCATTAAAAAACAGCTAAAAAATCTTATCCCAATTTAGAGCACAGGTTAAACTTAGAGTGAAAAAAAAATGGATTTCAGTCCAGTCCAGTCCAGTCCAGGGTTGAACCCAACAGAGTCCTACGTGAGCAGTGTGGGCGACATGGATGATTTTTGGTGCTCAGGCGCCATATTTTTTCATGCACTATCACCCTCTTCTGAGGGTCATAGATTTAGCGCTTTCTGGCTACAAAGCGACGCTTCGGGCTCAGGTGAACCCCTTTTGAAGTGCTCTCCCTGTTCCAGCAGCAATGGCCGGGATCTGCCGCACTGAAGGTATAAATGTGGAGCATCGTACGGTTGTAGTGCCCCCTCCCCGCCTCCAGCCGCCCCCCCGATCTCAGACGCATTACAAAGTGCCGCAGGCACCTGATCACGTGCCTGATACTGGAGGGCGCCTGATACTGGAGGGCGCCTGATACTGGAGTGCGCCTGATACTGGAGTGCACCTGATACTGGAGTGCGCCTGATACTGGAGTGCGCCTGATACTGGAGGGCGCCTGATACTGGAGTGCGCCTGATACTGGAGGGCGCCTGATACTGGAGTGCGCCTGATACTGGAGTGCGCCTGATACTGGAGGGCACCTGATACTGGAGGGCGCCTGATACTGGAGGGCGCCTGATACTGGAGGGCGCCTGATACTGGAGTGCGCCTGATACTGGAGTGCGCCTGATACTGGAGGGCGCCTGATACTGGAGGGCACCTGATACTGGAGTGCGGCTGATACTGGAGGGCACCTGATACTGGAGTGCACCTGATACTGGAGTGCACCTGATACTGGAGTGCACCTGATACTGGAGGGCGGCTGATACTGGAGTGCGCCTGATACTGGAGTGCGCCTGATACTGGAGGGCGCCTGATACTGGAGTGCGGCTGATACTGGAGGGCGCCTGATACTGGAGTGCACCTGATACTGGAGTGCGCCTGATACTGGAGCGCGCCTGATACTGGAGGGCACCTGATACTGGAGTGCGGCTGATACTGGAGGGCGCCTGATACTGGAGTGCGGCTGATACTGGAGGGCGCCTGATACTGGAGTGCGCCTGATACTGGAGTGCGCCTGATACTGGAGTGCGCCTGATACTGGAGAGCGCCTGATACTGGAGTGCGCCTGATACTGGAGTGCACCTGATACTGGAGAGCGCCTGATACTGGAGAGCGCCTGATACTGGAGGGCGCCTGATACTGGAGTGCGCCTGATACTGGAGTGCGCCTGATACTGGAGTGCGCCTGATACTGGAGTGCGCCTGATACTGGAGTGCGCCTGATACTGGAGGGCGCCTGATACTGGAGTGCACCTGATACTGGAGAGCGCCTGATACTGGAGAGCGCCTGATACTGGAGGGCGCCTGATACTGGAGTGCGCCTGATACTGGAGTGCGCCTGATACTGGAGTGCACCTGATACTGGAGGGCGCCTGATACTGGAGTGCGCCTGATACTGGAGTGCGCCTGATACTGGAGTGCACCTGATACTGGAGGGCGCCTGATACTGGAGTGCGCCTGATACTGGAGTGCGGCTGATACTGGAGTGCGGCTGATACTGGAGTGCGCCTGATACTGGAGCGCGCCTGATACTGGAGGGCGCCTGATACTGGAGTGCGGCTGATACTGGAGTGCGGCTGATACTGGAGTGCGCCTGATACTGGAGTGCGGCTGATACTGGAGGGCGCCTGATACTGGAGTGCACCTGATACTGGAGTGCGCCTGATACTGGAGGGCGCCTGATACTGGAGTGCGGCTGATACTGGAGCGCGCCTGATACTGGAGCGCGGCTGATACTGGAGCGCACCTGATACTGGAGGGCGGCTGATACTGGAGGGCGGCTGATACTGGAGGGCGCCTGATACTGGAGGGCGCCTGATACTGGAGTGCGCCTGATACTGGAGGGCGCCTGATACTGGAGGTCGCCTGATACTGGAGTCACCGTGATACGGAGGGCGCGCCTAACTGGAGTGCGCCTGATACTGGAGGGCGCCTGATACTGGAGGGCGCCTGATACTGGAGTGCACCTGATACTGGAGTGCACCTGATACTGGAGTGCGGCTGATACTGGAGTGCGGCTGATACTGGAGTGCGGCTGATACTGGAGTGCAGCTGATACTGGAGTGCGCCTGATACTGGAGGGCGCCTGATACTGGAGTGCGCCTGATACTGGAGTGCACCTGATACTGGAGCGCAGCTGATACTGGAGTGCGCCTGATACTGGAGTGCACCTGATACTGGAGCGCACCTGATACTGGAGCGCGCCTGATACTGGAGCGCGCCTGATACTGGAGTGCGCCTGATACTGGAGTGCGCCTGATACTGGAGGGCGCCTGATACTGGAGTGCACCTGATACTGGAGCGCACCTGATACTGGAGTGCGCCTGATACTGGAGTGCACCTGATACTGGAGCGCACCTGATACTGGAGCGCGCCTGATACTGGAGGGCGCCTGATACTGGAGTGCACCTGATACTGGAGGGCACCTGATACTGGAGTGCGCCTGATACTGGAGGGCGCCTGATACTGGAGTGCGCCTGATACTGGAGTGCACCTGATACTGGAGTGCGCCTGATACTGGAGGGCGCCTGATACTGGAGTGCGCCTGATACTGGAGGGCACCTGATACTGGAGGGCACCTGATACTGGAGTGCACCTGATACTGGAGTGCGCCTGATACTGGAGTGTGCCTGATACTGGAGTGCGCCTGATACTGGAGGGCACCTGATACTGGAGTGCGGCTGATACTGGAGGGCGCCTGATACTGGAGTGCGCCTGATACTGGAGTGCGCCTGATACTGGAGTGCGCCTGATACTGGAGTGTGGCTGATACTGGAGTGTGGCTGATACTGGAGTGCGCCTGATACTGGAGTGCGCCTGATACTGGAGGGCGCCTGATACTGGAGGGCACCTGATACTGGAGGGCGCCTGATACTGGAGGGCGCCTGATACTGGAGTGCACCTGATACTGGAGTGCGGCTGATACTGGAGTGCGGCTGATACTGGAGTGCGCCTGATACTGGAGGGCGCCTGATACTGGAGGGCACCTGATACTGGAGGGCGCCTGATACTGGAGGGCGCCTGATACTGGAGGGCGCCTGATACTGGAGTGCGCCTGATACTGGAGGGCACCTGATACTGGAGTGCGCCTGATACTGGAGTGTGGCTGATACTGGAGAGCACCTGATACTGGAGTGCGGCTGATACTGGAGTGCGGCTGATACTGGAGTGCGGCTGATACTGGAGTGTGGCTGATACTGGAGGGCGCCTGATACTGGAGGGCGCCTGATACTGGAGGGCGCCTGATACTGGAGTGTGGCTGATACTGGAGTGTGGCTGATACTGGAGTGCGGCTGATACTGGAGTGCGGCTGATACTGGAGTGCAGCTGATACTGGAGGGCACCTGATACTGGAGGGCACCTGATACTGGAGTGTGGCTGACAGGGCCGGGACGACGGGTAGGCCAAGGTAGGCGACCGCCTAGGGCGCCTACCTCAGCCTATCCCTTAGGGGCGCCGTCAGGGCTCCGACCCTCGCCGGGCTCCAGGCCGCTGCCTTGGGCCTGAAGCGCCGGCGGTCTCTGTGACCGCGTCTGCGGAGCAGAGAGCAAGCGCTCCCTGCCCCGCAGACAGTCGGGCCCGCTCCCCGGAGGATCGCTGAATCCTCCGGTGAGCTGCAGGGCCGACACAGCGGGGCCGCCGGGTCCTCACAGTGCTGAGGACCCACCGCGGCCCCGTGCGCCTCAGCCGGCAGCGTCGCAATGACGTGACGTCATCGCGACGCTGCCTCTCCTCGGGCGCACAGCGCGTCACAGGCCGTGCGCCCGAGGAGCTGCCGGAGGAGCGCGCGGCTGAAGAGGACAGAAGAGGAGCGCGCGCCCGGGAATTGGGTAAGTATTAATGTTGTTGTTTTTAAATGCCTGCCTGCGGCCCCCTATAATGCCTGCCTGTGGGCCCTATAAGCCTGCCTGTGGCCCACATACACCAGACTGTGGCCCCCTATATCCCGCCTGCGGCCCCCATACGCCTGCCTGCGGCCCAATATAATGCCTGCCTGTGGCCCCCTATATCCCGCCTGCGGCCCCTATAATGCCTGCCTGCGGCCCCCATAATGCCTGCCTGCGGCCCCCAATAATGCCTGCCTGCGGCCCCCATAATGCCTGCCTGCGGCCCCCTATAATGCCTGCCTGTGGCCCCCTATATCCCGCCTGCGGCCCCCATACGCCTGCCTGTGGCCCACTATAATTCCTGCCTGTGGCCCCCTATTTCCCGCCTGCGGCCCCTATAATGCCTGCCTGTGGCCCCCATAATGCCTGCCTGTGGCCCCTATAATGCCTGCCTGCGGCCCCCATAATGCCTGCCTGTGGCCCCCTATATCCCGCCTGTGACCCCCATAATGCCTGCCTGCGGCCCCCTATATCCCGCCTGCGGCCCCCATACTCCTGCCTGCGGCCCAATATAATGCCTGCCTGTTGGCCCCCTATATCCCACCTGCGGCCCCCCATAATGCCTGCCTGCGGCCCCCATAATTCCTGCCTGCGGCCCCCATAATGCCTGCCTGCGGCCCCTATAATGCCTGCCTGCGGCCCCCATAATGCCTGCCTGCGGCCCCCTATATCCCGCCTGCGGCCCCTATAATGCCTGCCTGCGGCCCCTATAATGCCTGCCTGCGGCCCCCATAATGCCTGCCTGCGGCCCCCTATATCCCGCCTGCGGCCCCTATAATGCCTGCCTGCGGCCCCCTATATCCTGCCTGCGGCCCCCATAATGCCTGCCTGCGGCCCCCATAATGCCTGCCTGCGGCCCCTATAATGCCTGCCTGCGGCCCCCATAATGCCTGCCTGCGGCCCCCTATATCCCGCCTGCGGCCCCTATAATGCCTGCCTGCGGCCCCCATATATCCCGCCTGCGGCCCCCATACGCCTGCCTGCGGCCCCCAATATCCCTGCCTGCGGCCCCTATAATGCCTGCCTGCGGCCCCCAATGCCTGCCTGCGGCCCCCCATAATGCCTGCCTGCGGCCCCCATAATGCCTGCCTGCGGCCCCCTATATCCCGCCTGCGGCCCCTATAATGCCTGCCTGTGGCCCCCATACGCCTGCCTGCGGCCCCCATAATGCCTGCCTGCGGCCCCCATAATGCCTGCCTGCGGCCCCCATAATGCCTGCCTGCGGCCCCCTATAATGCCTGCCTGTGGCCCCCTATATCCTGCCTGCGGCCCCCATAATGCCTGCCTGCGGCCCCCATAATGCCTGTCTGCGGCCACCTATAATGCCTGCCTGTGGCCCCCTATATTCTGCCTGTGGCCCCCATATGCCTGCCTGTGGCCCCCTATATCCTGCCTGTGGCCCCTATAATGCCTGCCGCCCCCTATAATACCTGCCTGCGGCCCCCTATATGCCTGCCTGGTGCCCCCATAAGCCTGCCTGAGCCCCCATACGCCTGCCTGAGCCCCCATACGCCTGTCTGTGGTCCCCATACGCCTGCCTGTGCCCCCATACGCCTGCCTGAGCCCCCTGTACGCCTGCCTGTGGCCCCTGTACGCCTGCCTGTGGCCCCTGTACGCCTGCCTGTGGCCCCTTTATGCCTGCCTGTGGCCCCCCTACGCCTGCCTGTGGCCCCCATACGCCTGCCTGTGGCCCCCATACGCCTGCCTGAGCCCCCATACGCCTGCCTGAGCCCCCATACGCCTGCCTGGTGCCCCCATACGCCTGCCTGGTGCCCCCATACGGCTGCCTGGTGCCCCCATACGCCTGCCTGTGGCCCCTATACGCCTGCCTGTGGCCCCATACGCCTGCCTGTGGCCCCATACGCCTGCCTGTGGCTTCTATACGCCTGCCTTTGGCCCCATACGCCTGCCTTAGCCCCCATACGCCTGCCTGTAGCCCCCATACGCCTGCCTGTAGCCCCCATACGCCTGCCTGTAGCCCCCAATACACCGCCTGTAGCCCCCATACGCCTGCCTGTAGCCCCCATACGCCTGCCTGAACCCCTAGCTATATATTTGCCTGAGCCCCTAGCTATATACCTGCCTGAGTGCCCCTATATTTATATACCTACCTGTCTAAGGGGACAATATCTATATACCTGCCTGACTGAGAGGGCATATCTATATACCTGTCTGACTAAGGGGACTTATATACCTATAATTAAGGAGTTACTGGAAATGTGAGGATTCTAAGATATTTGTGTCCAAATCCTCAGGGACGAGTCTTGGCCGGGAGCAATCAGCATGAAGGTGTGAACCGGATGGAGAAGAGAAGGGAAAGTGAACGACGCTGATCAGAAAAGACGTCTCCGGTGAGTTACTAAATGTAACTGCAGTGTAATCACTTATATGTCTGCAGAGTCTACATACAACTAGTATCTACCACTATATGGTCACTGTATGGCGGTGGTATATGTAATCAGAGCCTGTGTACAGCTGATAGTCACATGTGGGGGTTGCGTTCGGTCAGGGTCTGGCAGAATTATTTGAGCCTTAAGTAGTAATAGTTTGGGGTCTTGGTTTTGTAGGAGGGTTTTAGTAACAATCACTTGTCTGGTAGATTTGCTCCATGTATCGGTGGATTATTTAGTGACTGTTATTTAGGGGTATTACACTGTCATACGGAGGAGAGCGATTTGAAAATGCAAATTTGTCAGGGCTGATTTTCATTGTGCAGTGACTGCTGAGGAGATGGACGGGAGCTATGTGGGATACGCAAAAATTAGTGACAGGACCTGCGAGAGGGTGAGAGGAATTAGTGTGTGTGTGTGTGTGTGGGGGGGTTATTTTTTTGAGAGCGAGGGGGGGGGGCACCATTGGCTGTACTCGCCTAGGGCACCAAAATGCCTTGTCCCGGCCCTGGTGGCTGATACTGGAGTGCGGCTGATACTGGTGGGCGGCTGATACTGGAGGGCGGCTGATACTGGAGGGCGGCTGATACTGGAGGGCACCTGATACTGGAGGGCACCTGATACTGGAGGGCACCTGATACTGGAGGGCGCCTGATACTGGAGTGCACCTGATACTGGAATGTGGCTGATACTGGAGGGCGCCTGATACTGGAGTGCGCCTGATACTGGAGTGCGGCTGATACTAGAGTGCACCTGATACTGGGGGTGCACCTGATACTGAATGCCCTGATACTGGGGGACCCATCTGGGTGGGGGGCCTGATCTGGAGGCGCCGATACTGGAGTCGCCCCGAACAGTGCGCTGACATGAGAGCGCCTAATAC
>JAODAL010082640.1:0-11506 GCA_025379985.1 Phyllomedusa bahiana
ACTGGACCGGGGGTGCAAACTGGAACCCGGAAAGGGTTTCAACTGCAACTGGACCGGGGGTGAAGTCAAAATGGGGGGTGCGGTTTCAACTGGGCCGGGGGTGTGCAATGGGAAACCCGCCAAAAATGGGCCTTGAAAATGGTGCGTGCAAATGGGCCGGGGCCCGGTTTCAATTGGGGCCTGGGGGCTGCGGGAACTGGACCCGGGGCTGCTGCAACTGGACCTGGGGCTGTGCAACTGGGGCCGGTCTGCTGCAAATTTGGCCCGGTGGATGCAAATGGGGGCCCGGGAAAGGACCTGGTGCTGATGCAACGGACCTGGGTGGCAACTGGGCCTGGGTGCTGATGCCCAAAAGGACCTTGGGGGGCTGATGCAACTGGACCTTTGGGGGCAATGGACCGGGCCCCAAGTGGCCTGCACAAACGGGAAAGGCCCCATGACAGGGGTTTTGCAACTTTGGGCCCGGTGCGATGCAAAACTGGGAAACCTGGTTTCCGATGCAAACGGACCTGGGTGGGAAAATGGGACCCGGTGCGATGCAATTTGGGAACCCGGTTTTTGATGCAACTGGGCCTGGTGCTGATGCAACTTTGGACCTTGGGGAAAAAGGACCTGGTGCTGCGCAACCGGCCTTGTTAAAACTTGACCTGCACAAATGAATGACACATGACTGGTTTTTGCTGCAACTTGGGCCCCGGTGCTGCTGGGAACTGGAAACCCGGGGGCTGATGCAAAAACCGGGCCCGGGGCTGTTTTCAACTGGACCTGGGCTGCTGCAAAATGGAACCCGGGCTGTTTCAATGGACCTTGGGGGCTGATGCGCTGGGCCCGGGGTCGAAGCCAAATGGAAATGGTTTTAAATGGACCTGGTGCTGATGAACTGGGGCTGCTGCAAGGCCTGCTGCTGGGGCAAAAAGGGGCCTTGGTTTCAACTGGAAACCGGTTTTCTGATGCAACTGGACCCCGGGGGCAAAAAAGGACCGGGGCTGATTTCAAAAAGGACCTGGGGCTTTATTTCAACCCGGACCTGGGTGGCAACTGGACCTGGGCTACAACTGGACCTTCAAAAGAGGGGGCACATGACATGGTGGTTTCTGAACTGGAAAACCGTTACAGCCTGCAAACTGGGCCCGGTTCCTGCTGCAAATGGACCCGGTTTTCTGCTACGGACCTGCCAAAAATTTCCGGGAAAAACCTTTGGGCTGCTGCAACTGGACCCGGGGCTGGCCCCCGGACCGGTAAAGAAAGCAAGGATGGTGCTGCTGTAAAATGGAAAATTTGGGGCTGCAATGGGGCCCGGGCTGCAAATGGGCCTGGTCGCTGAAAGGCCTTTGGTTGCCCCTTTAGTCCCAAAATAAAAGGGGGAAACCAAGGGCTGGTGCTGGTGGGAAATTTGGGCCTGGTGCTGGTGCCCAAATGGACCTGGTGCCTTTTCAAATGGACCTGGTCTGGTGAACTGGAATGGTGGGTTTGCCAAAAATGGACCTGGTGCCTGATTTAATGGGCCCGTTGGGAAATTGGGCCTTTTGGGTAAAAAACTTGAACCCCGCCAAAAGAATGGCACCAATGGGAAGGGGGGCTGGGGCAACTGGGAAAAAGGGGGCTGTGCAACTGGGCCTGGTGCTGATCAAAATGGAAAACCGGTTCTGTTTCAAACTGGACCTTTGGTTGGGTCAACGGGGCCCGGGCCCACAAAACCCGGGCCTGCAAAAAAAACAATTGTTTCACCCTGACATTGGGGCTGCGCAAAAGGAAACCCGGGGCTGGTTCAAATGGGGCCTGGGTGGCTTTTTTCAACTGGGGCCTGGGGGCTGTGCAACTGGAAACCCGGGGTGCAACTGGAAACCCCGGGGCTCCCCAAAGGACCTTTTCCAAAAAATGAACTACATGGTGCTCTGCAAATGGAACGGGGGCCCGGGAACTGGAAACCTGGTCGCTTTCAACTGGAACCGGGGGTTTCGAAAATGGCCCTTTTGGGCTTTTCTGCAAATGGGCCCGGGCCCTTTGAAAAAGACCTGGTTCTGGTGCAAAAATGGACCTTTTTTTCTGTGCAAACTGGCCTGGGTGCTGTCAACTGGACCTTGGTGGCAACCCGGGGCCTTTCCCAACAATGGGCCTGACAAACGTGCACTGGGCTGGGCTTTCTGCAACGGACCTGGGCTGGCAATGGACCCGGTGCTGCTGCAAAATGGACTGGGGCCAAAAGCTGCACTGGGCTGGTCTGCTGCAACTTTGGGCCCGGTGCTGTGCAACTGGAACCTTTGGGTTCTGTGCAATGGGACCTGGGTTTTTGGGAAATGGGCCTGGTTGAGTTTTCAACGGACCGGGGGGCCCGCCTTGGGAAAAAGGAAAGGTCTGTCAAAATGGACCTGGCAACAAATGTACACATGACTGGCCCGGTTTTGCAACTGGAAAAAGGGCTTGCTGGGAACGGACCTGGTTTTGCCTTTAAAATGGAACCCGGTTCTGGGTCAACTGGACCTGGGGGTGCTGCAAACGGGGAACCCGGTTGCTTTTGAAAAATGGCCTGGTGCCCGCTCGGCCTTTCCTTACTGGACATGGGTGGCAAGGGCCTTTCAACTAACGGTTTTGGTGAAACTGGCCGGGGGCGTTTCAACTGGAACCCGCTGCAACTGGAACGGGTGCTGGTGCAAAAATTGGGCCTGGTTTTTGCAAATGGACCCGGTGCTAGCCCGGGAAATTTTTGGGCCTGGTGTGCTGCAAACCCGGGAACCTGCAAAAAAGGGAAAGACACATGACTTTGGGGTTTTTCTGCAAAATGGACCTGGGGCGGCCCGCAACTGGACCCGGGCTTTTCCCGGGGGTTAACTGGACCTGGTCTGCTGCAAAGGGCCTGGGGCTGTGCAACTGGCCTGGGGTTTCAACTGGAAAATGGGGCTGAAGCAACTGGACCTGGGGGGCACTGGAAACCCGGTGCTGATGCAACTGGGCCTTTCTTTCAACTGGGACCTGGGTGGGCAACTGGACCTGGGCCCCAAACCCGGAAAAGGTGGACATTTAAATGGGGGGTTTTTTAAATGGACCTGGGGGGCTGAATGGCCCGGAACCCGGTGCAATGGAACCTTTGGTTTTCTGATTTTAATGGACCCGGGATGAACTGGCCTGGGGGGCTAAACAACTAGAGGGTCCTGGGGGGTTTCTGATGCAAATGGACCTTTTGGTGCAACTGGACCCGGGTGGCAAACCGGGGCCTGGGTTACAATGGGCCTGCACAAAGAATGGCACATGACTTTGGTTTGCTGCAACTTGGGCCTGGGGCCTGCAAGGGGCCTTGTGCAACCCGGGCCCGGTGCTGAGGGAACGGGGGCCTGGGTGGCAACTGGGGCCCGGTGTGCCCTGGGGCCCGGCTGTTTCAACTGGGCCGGTGTGAAGCAACTTTGGGCCTGGGGGAAAATGGACCTGGTGCTGTGCAAAACCGGGGCCTGTTCAACTTTAAACCCGCCCTGTGCAATGAACCCGGTGCAACGGACCTGGGTTTCTGTTAACTGGGGCCCCGGTGCAAAAAGGAACCCGGTGCTGGCAACGGACCTGGGGGGCTGTGGCAACTGGACCGGGTGGGCAATGGACCTGGGTCAACTGGACCCGGGTGGCTCGGACTGGGGGCCCCTGCCTGGGCCCGTTACTGGCTTGCAAACTGGACTGGTTGGTGCAACTGGGGGCCTTTTGGGGGGGGCTTGGTCCCGGGCCCGCCAAAAATGGAAAAAACCTGGCGTGTGCAAAAGGACCTGGGCGATTCAACTGGAAACCCGGGTGGCAATGGACCTTTGGGGGAAAACTGGGCCCCGCACAAACGAATTTGGGACTTAAAAATTTTGGGTTCCCCGCTGCAAAATGGGGCCGGTGGTGAAAGCCTTTGGGCCTGGTGGATGCAAATGGCCTGGGTGGGAATTTGGGCCCGGGCAACCGGACCTGCACAAACAAATGACACAAAGACATGGGGCTGCTGCAACTGGATCGGGGCTGGGAACTGGACCTGAAACTGCTTTCAACTGGCCTGGGGACTTGGGTGCCCCCTTGGGGCCCTTTGGGAAATGCTTCAACGGAAACCCCACCCAAAAAAAAAGAAAAAACGGGCATGGTGTGGTGGGAACTGGACCTTTTTGCTGGTGAACTGGACCGGGTTTCTGGTTTCAAAATGGGCCTGGTGCTGATGCAACTTGGGGCCTGGGTGGCAACTGGACCTGGGGGGTAACTGGCCTGCACAAACAAAAGGCACAAAAATTTGGTTTCTGTTTCAAAGGGGGCCGGTGTGATGCAACTGGACCTGGGGCTGCTGCAACTGGAACCCGCACAATTTTAATGACCCCAAAAGACATGGTTTCTGCTGCCAAAAATGGACCTGGGGGTGGCTGCAACTGGGGCCCGGTTCTGCCCGCAAAATGGGGCCTGGGGTTTTGCGCAACTGGACCGGGCTTTTTTGCAACTGCATCTGGTGCCGCTGCAAAATGGGCCCGGTAACTTTTTTCTGCAATGGGGCCTGCACAAAAGAATACACATGACAAAGGGTTTTTTGCTGCAACTGGCCTGTGCTGCTGCAAAAGGACCGGTTTTTGCCTTGATGAACCCGGGGTTTGCTGCAACTTTGGATGGGGCGCTGCAATGGGCCTGGTTTCTGCTGCAAATGGACCCGGTGCTGCTGCAAATTTTTGGAAAAAGGTGCAGGGGCAACGGAAAGGGGGCAAAATGCCCAAAGGAACGGGGGGCAGCTGCAATGGAAAAGGGGCAGCTGCAACTGGAAAAGGGTTTCTGCTTTCAAATGGAACGGGGGCTGCTGCAAATGGACCTGGGGTTTTGCGCAAAATGGGGATCCCGGGTGCTGGGTGCAAACTGGACCTGGTGTTTCTGAACTGGGGCCTGCACAAACGAATGACCAAGAAAGGTGCTGCCGGAAATGGGCCGGTGTGCTGCAAAGGGCCTGGGGCTGCTCAAAAAGGACCTGGGTGCTGGGTGCAAAAAAGGAACCCGGTGCTGATGCAAAATGGATTTTTGCAACTGGACCGGTGCTTTATGGAAATTGGTACCTGGGTGGCAATGGACCTGGGCTTAAATACCTTGGGACCCGGGGACAAAAAAACGAATGGAAAATGACATGGGTTTTTCTGCAAAAAAAGGGCCCCGGGGCTGATGCAACTGGACCTGGGGGCAAATGGACCTTTGGGGCCGATGCAACGGCCGGGGGGGCAAAGGGGCCTGGTTTTCTGATGCAACGGCCGGTTTGATGCCATGGAAAACCCGGGGGCTTTATTTCAAAGGACCCCGGTGGGAAATGGAAACCTTTGGGGCTGCTGCAAACCGGACCCGTGTTCCAAATAGACCTGCCCAAAGAATGACACTGACATGGGCTTTCTGCAACTTGACCCGGGGCTGCTGCAAAGGACCTGGCGTAAAGAAAACCCCGGGCCCGGTTTTGGGGCCAACCCGGCCCGGGGCTGCTGCAATGGAAACCCGGTGCTGCTGAAACTGGACCTGGCGTGATGAAACTGGACCCGGGGGGGGAAGCAATGGAAAGTGGGTTTCAAATGGACCTGGTTTTGGGTGCAATTTGGGCCTGTCAACTGGGAAACCGCTGCTGGTGCAACTGGACCGGTTCATAATGGGAACCTGGGCTTTTGCAACAGGACCTGGTGCTGATGCAACTGGACCTGGGTGGCAACCTTTTAAAACCCGGGCCCACAACTGGGGCCTGCAAAAAAGTGGAATGACAAGGTGCTGCTGAAAAGGACCTTTTACTGCTGAAACTGGACCTGGTTCGGGTGCAAAATGGACCCGGTTCAAATGTAAATGGCCCCACAACTAACGAAACACGACTTTGGGGTGCTTGAACTGGCACCTGGGTGCTCTGCAAAATGGACCTCACAAATGAATGGGGCAATGGGTTTTGGGTGCTGTGAAACGGGCCTGGGGGCTGAAAAATGGACCTGGTTTCAGCCGCAACTGAAACCCGGGGGCAAACTTTAAACTGGGAACCCGGTTTCTGATTTCAACTGGACCTTGGGGTGTGCAAAAAGGCCTGGGGGATTGATGGGGAAAAAGGAATGGATGGCTGCTGCAACTGGACTGGGGCTGCTGCAACTGGGCCCTGGGCTGGCAACGGACCGGGCTGCTGCAACTGGCTGGTGGTGCTAATGGAAAGGGCATGCAAAGGGAACCGGGGTTTTGGGTCAACGGAACCGGGGGCGCTGCAACTGGGAAACCCTTGGGAAAAAACGGTGTCCAATGTCCTTTGGGGTGCTAACTGGAAATGGTTCGCTGCAAGGAAAGGGGGCCCAAAAGGGAATTTTACACAAAAGGGCCTGGTGCTGCTGCAAACTGGACCTGGGCTGCCCGCAACTGGACCCGCAAAAAAGAATGACCAATGACTTGGGGCTGTTTCAATGGACCTGTGCTGGTGCAACTGGACCTTTTGGGGCGCGGAAATGGGCCTGGGGTGTTTCAACCCGGACCTGGGGCTGCGCAACCCGGCCTGGTGCCCGCTGCAAAAGGGCCCGGTGGGGGGCTGGCAAATGGACCTGGTCCGCTGCAACTGGAAGGGTGAACTTTCAACTTTGGAAAAGGGGGCGCTTTCCAAAAATGGAACGGGTGTGCCTAAAAATGGGACCCCTGGGTGGGCTGCTGCAATGGACCTGGTTTTTTTCTGAACGGACCTGGTTCTGCTGCAACTGGGAAACCCGGGGCTGCTGCAAATGGACCCCGGTACTTTCTTGCCAAAAAAGGGCCTGGGCCCCAAAGCAATGGGCCTTGGGGTGCAAAATGGGGCCTGGTGCTGGTGCCTGGGGCCCGGGGTGGCAAATGGAACCCGGGGCTGTGCAACTGGACCCGGGCTGTGAAAACCCCGGACCTGGAAATTTTGGAATGGACCCCGGTTTTCCGATCAACTGGGGCCTGGGGGGCAAATGGAACCCGGTGCTGATGCAATGGGGCCCCCTTTGAAAGCAAAAGGGCCCGGGGCTGTGCAACGGACCTTTGGGGTGCAAAATGGACCTGGTGCGGGTGAACCGGACCCCGGGGGTCAACTGGGCCCTGCCAAATGAATGCACAATGGGCGGTTCAATGCAATGGAACCCCGGTGCTGTTTCAACTGGACCTGGGAAGGCTGGGGGGGGAAAGGAATGGTGCTGATGCAACTGGACTGGTGCTGTGCAAAAATGGACTGGGCCTGAAATGGACCTGGGGGCAACTGGACTGGTCAATGGAAACCCGGGCGAAAGGCCCCAAAATGGCCCGCTGCAAATGGGCCTGGTTTGGTGTAAAAATGGAAACCGGTGCAACTGGAAAGGTGCTATGCCCAATGGACCCGGGTGGCAACCCGGACCCCCGGTCTGATGCAACTGGGGCCGTGCTGCTGCAAAAGGAACCCGTGGTTCAACTGGACCCGGCCCCAAATGGAAATGCATTTTTTTTTTTTTCAAATGGGGAAAGGGGCTGTGCCATCCCGGGGGCCCGGGGTAATTCAACTGGACCCGGGCTGTGCAACTGGACCGGGGGCTTGCCAAATGGCTGGTTCTGTGCAATGGACCTGGTTTGCAACTGGACCTGGAAAATTGCTGCAACTGGGCCTTTTTCCCAAAAGGGAAAGGGCAAAAGGGCCTGGGGCTGTTTCAACGGGCCTGGTGCTGGTGCAAATGGGCCCGGGGGCTGGCTTGGGAAAATGGCCCGGGGGGCCTTTCCAAACTGGAAACCCCCGGGGGGGGCCTGGGCTTTCAACTGGACCTGGTACTGTGCCCAAATGGGCCGGTGCTATGCAAAAATGGACCCCGGTGGGAACTGGCCCGGGCGGTTCAAATGGACCTGAAAAAATGAAAAGAAACATGACATTTGGTTTCTGGCCCGGCTGGGCCCAAAATGGGCCTGGTTTGGTGCAAAATGGAAACCCGGGGGGGGGTGCTTTCAACTGGACCTGGGGCTGCTTGGGAACTGGACCTGGGGCGCTGCAAATGGGCCTGGTTTCTGCTGCAACTGGACCCGGGGCTTTTGCCTGGACCCGGTTTGCAACTGGACCGGGGTGCAACTGGACCTGGGGGGGCAACTGGACCTGGGCTGGGTGCAAAATGGACCTGGTGCTGATGCAATGGGGCCGGGGCTTTATGCAACGGACCTGGGGGGGCAATGGAACCCGGGCTACAAGTGGGGCCGCAAAAAAAACAAAATTTGGAAAATTGGGCATGGGTTTTGGGTGCAACTGGACCTGGTGCTGATGCAAATGGACCGGTGCAACTGGGCCTGGTGCGATGCAAATGGGCCTGGGTTTGGGAACGACCTGGTTCGTTCAAATGGACCTTTTTGGTTTTCCCGGCTTTTCAAAACCGCGAAAACCCCGTGTTACAACTGGGGCCTGACAAAAGAATGACCATGACATGGGTTTTGCTGCAACGGCCCGGGGCTGGGCAACCGGACCCGGCGCTGATGCAATGGGCCCGGGCTGATGAACGGGGCCTGGGGCTTTGCAACTGGGCCTGGTGCTTTAAGCAACTGGGCGTGGGGGCAACTGGAATGGTGCTTTGCAAAATGGGGCCTCTGCAACCCGGACCTGGTGCTTAACTGGGCCGGTGCAAACCTGGTGCTGATGGGAACAGGAAACCCGGTGGCCCGGGTGGGGGGGGAATGGACCCCGGGGGGCAAAATGGAAACCCGGGTACAACTGGGGCCTGCAAAAACGAATGGCACGAATTTGGGGCTGCGCAATGGACCGGGACTTGCTGCATTTGGGCCTGGTTTTTTGGGTGCAAAAAAGGGCCCCCCCGGGGTTTTTTTTTGCCCGCCCCTTTGGCCTGCAAAAACAAAAAAACACGCATTGGAAATGCCCGCAAAATGGGGCCCGGTTTCTTTCTGCAACTGGACCTGACAAATGAATGACCAAAAATTTAATTATTTCCTGCTGAAAACCCCCCGGGGAAAACCCGGTTTCAACTAAACCCGGAACGGGTGCCGCTGCAAACTGGACCTGGTCTGTGCAACTGGGGCCCCTGGTTTTCTGGTTTTTCAACTGGACCCTGGTGCAACTGGCCTGGTGCTTTTGCAAATGGACCTTTTCTGCTGAACCCCTGTCCTTTGGGGGGCCCAAATGGACCTGGGGGCTAACAAGGGGATGCCAAACCAAATGGGGGGACTGAATTGGGGGCCTGCAATGGAAATGTGTCTGCAAATGGAACCGGGGGCTGTGCCACTGACCAAATGGACCGGGGGGCTGTGCAACTGGGCCTGGTTCTGCGCAAAATGGCCCGGGTTTCTTGCAAGGACCTGGGCTGCTGCCCAAATGGCCTTTGGGTTTCTGCAACTGGCCTCACAAACAAAGAAAAAACAGACATGGTGCTGGTGCAACTGGACCCGGGTGGCGGGGTTTCAACTGGAAATGGGGTGCTTGGTGCAAAAATGGACCTGGGGCAACTGGACCTGGTGTTGCAATGGACCGGGTGGCAACTGGAAACCCGGGCCCACAAAATGGACCTGCACAAAGGGAAAGGCACATGACATGGTTTTTTGCGCAAACTGGACCTGGGGGAGATGCAATGGACCTGGTGCTGATGCAACTGGACCCGGTGCTGATGCCCCTGGCCTGGGTGGCAACTGGACCCGGGCTCCAAACCGAAAGAAAAGGGTGCGCTGCAACTGGAACGGGTTGGGTTGGCCCGAAAGGAACGGTTTGGCTGCTGCAAAAGGGAACGTGCTGGCCCGCCAACTGGAAACCCTGGGGCTGGTTTCAACTTTACCTGGTGGGGGTGCCAATGGGGCCTTTGGGGCTGGTGCAAAATGGACCCGGGTGTTTTGCAACTGGACCCGGGGGGAAACCCCTTCAACTGGGGGGGAACCCCGGGACAAACGAATGGCACATGACATTTGGGGGCTGCAACTGGACCTTGGGGCTTTTGCAATGGGCCCCGGTTGGGTAAAGGCCCGCCAAATTGGGCCTGGGGCGCTGCAACTGGACCCCGGGGCTGCCCGGAACCTTTTTGGAACCTGGTTCTGCTGCAACTGGACCTGGTGCTGTTTCAACTGATTTTGTGCAAATGGACCTGGTTTTCCCCGTGCAACTGGACCTGCACAAAAACGAATTTACCCCATGGGCCTGGTGTGCTGCAAAATTTTTAAACTGGGGGGTGCTGCAAACTGGGAAAATGGGCTGGCAACTGGACCCGGGTGCCCGCAACTGGCCTGGGCTGCTGCAAACTTTACCCTTGGCGGGGTGCAACCCCTGGAAACCCGGTGCAACTGGAACCTGGTGCTGGGGGGTGGCCAACTGGACCTGGGTGGGCAACTGGACCCGGTGCTGTGCAACCCGGAACCCGGGTGCTTTTAATTTGCCAAAAAATTTAAATCTGGGTTTGCCTTTGGATTTCCCAAATGGGCTGGGGGAAAAGGAACTGGGGAACCGGGCCTCAAAGGACCTTTTCCAAAATAATGGGCACAAAGGGCCTGGGGTTTTGCAACTGGGCCTTGGTTTCTTTGGGTGGGGGAAACTGGGTCAAAAGGTGCCCCAACTGGCCCTTTGGTTTTCGAATAAATTTTGGAAAAAGGGGGTGGGCAATGGACCTGGTGTGATGCAAACCCCGGAACCCTTGGGGCTGATGCAAAATGGGCCTGGTGCAAATGGACCTGGGGGCGCTGGGAAAAAGGACCTGTGTTTCAAAATGGACCTGCACAAACGAATGGCACATGACATGGTGCTGCTGCAACTGGACCTGGTGCTGATGCAACTGGACCTGGTGCTGCTGCAACTGGACCTGCACAAATGAATGACACATGACATGGTGCTGCTGCAACTGGACCTGGTGCTGCTGCAACTGGACCTGGTTCTGCTGCAACTGGACCTGGTTCTGCTGCAACTGGACCTGGTGCTGTTGCAACTGCATCTGGTGCTGCTGCAACTGGACCTGGTACTGCTGCAACTGGACCTGCACAAATGAATGACACATGACATGGTTCTGCTGCAACTGGACCTGGTGCTGCTGCAACAGGACCTGGTTTTGCTGCAACTGAACCGGGTTCTGCTGCAACTGGACCTGGTGCTGCTGCAACTGGACCTGGTGCTGCTGCAACTGGACCTGGTGCTGCTGCAACTGGACATGGTGCAGCTGCAACTGGAACGGGTGCAACTGCAACTGGAACGGGTGCAGCTGCAACTGGAACGGGTGCAGCTGCAACTGGAACGGGTGCTGCTGCAACTGGAACGGGTGCTGCTGCAACTGGACCTGGTTCTGCTGCAACTGGACCTGGTGCTGCTGCAACTGGACCTGGTGCTGCTGCAACTGGACCTGCACAAACGAATGACACATGACATGGTGCTGCTGCAACTGGACCTGGTGCTGCTGCAACTGGACCTGGTGCTGCTGCAACTGGACCTGGTGCTGCTGCAACTGGACCTGGTGCTGATGCAACTGGACCTGGTGCAACTGGACCTGGTGCTGATGCAACTGGACCTGGTGCTGATGCAACTGGACCTGGTGCTGATGCAACTGGACCTGGGTGGCAACTGGACCTGGGCTACAAG
>JAODAL010082641.1:0-11506 GCA_025379985.1 Phyllomedusa bahiana
GAGCTCTTTTCTGATAATGTTTTCCGCCTTTATAAAGGCGATATTTTTTTATTCATACTCCGCACGGACAACTTTAATGATTTCTCGCTGTTTTCCAGCATGTCTCGAATCGGAATACATGTGAGGCGCAGTCCCGCACAGGTCCCATGTCCCCGCACTGCGCCCATGTCCCCGCACTGTGCCCCACACACTGGTGAGGCGCAGGGAACATTTCACGCATGTATGAGCGCACCTCCTCGGACGGCGAATCTTAGGCGCAGCGCCGCACTGGGCCCATGTCCCCGCAATGCGCCCCACACACTGGCGAGGCGCGGCGGACTTTACATGATATGTATGAGCGCACTACCTCGGGCGGCGAATCATAGGCGCAGCGCCGCACTGCGCCTAAGTCCCGCACTGCGCCGCAAACACTGGCGAGGCGCGGCGGACTTTACATAGGATGCATGAACACGCCCCAGCGCCGACATAAATCAGGCGCAAATTCATACATGTCGCCCATAGTATGTAAGACAGACATCCATCCAGTTCAGCCTATTTTGATAAAGGGTTGATTCAGAGGAAGGCAAAATCTGGCTGCAAGAAATATTTTTTTAATATTTTACAGTAATTTGTAAACTTAAACTATTGTCCCCCCCTCCCCCCAGATAAAATACAACTTCTCCCACATAAAACAAGTCATCATACAGATGAGTCACTCACTACAACTGTTAAAACGCAAGAAGGCAAAAACTAAAAAATATAGCTGGTCATTAAGGTCTTTTCAGGCCTGGTGCTTAAGGGGTTAAAAGTTAAGCTTTAACATGAGGTTAACTCTATGGTAGTTTAAATTGTTTTGGTCTCTTAATCTTGGATTTTACTATAAGTCCTCAGTGCTGTATGTTTGTAAAATTGTATGTAAGCATAGTAAATATCCTTATTATAAAACATTATATCAAGAGTGAAACAGAACAACAGTATACAGTTTGGTGACCCTAAAGGCTAGAGATGGCATTGCACAGGGCCTAGTGACAAATAAATGGTACAACATAAATTTACAATTGCAGTTTTAAAAACTCAGAAATACTCTGCCAACATGATAAACTTTAATATTAACAGATCCAGGAAACACATCCACACACATATATATGTATATATACATACACAGTTGAAACCAGAAGTTTACACACACTATATAGAAATACAAATATGCATGTTTTTCTCACTATTTGACATGAAATCAGAGTGAACCTTACCTGATTTAGGTCAATTAAGATTATCAAAATTATTTAAATTTGCCAAATGTCAGAATAATGAGAGAGAGAATTTTTTAGGCATTTTTATTACTTTCTGCAAAGTCAAAAGTATACATACACTTGGATTACTATGTCTTTAAACAATTTGGGACAACCCATATGATGATGTCATGTCTTTGGAAGCTTCTGGTAGGATTATTGGCAACATCTGAGTCAATTAGAGACACACCTGTGTATATATTTTAATTGCACACCAGAAACACACTGCTTCTGTGTGTAACATCATGGGAAAGTCTAAAGAAATCAGCCAAGATATCAGGAAGAGAATTGTGGACTTGCTCCTTGGGTGCAATTCCCAGATACCTGAAGGTGCCTTGTTCATCTGTACAAACAATTATATGCAAGTACAAACAAGATGGGAATGTCCAGCCATTGGGTTGTGTGTCTCAGAGATGAACATGCTTTGGTCCGACATGAACCCAAGAACAAAACAAAAGACCTTGAAAAGATGCTAGCTGGTAACATTATGCCACTATCCACAGTGAAATGAGTACTGTATCAACATGGGCTGAGAGGCCATTCTGCCAGGAAGAAGTAATTTCTCCAAAACAAACATATAAAAGTCAGATTAAAGGGGTTGTCTCACTACAAGGATTGCTTTTTATGTTAAAGATCTTGCAAAAACAAGTCACTTTGCAATATATGTCAATTAACAGTGTCCTACCTATTCCTAGATATCCCCTCTTGTATGGGCTGCATCAGCTCCTCAGATCGCTAAAGCTACAGACCTGTTTGATCTATCCTGATAGGTTGCCAGCACTGGTTGCTATAGCTACAGACCTAGCTTCTACTGTAGCCTAGTAGAAGCCAGTAAACGGGCCCCTGAATTCAAAATTAAACCTAGAAAACAGGACTGAGGTGAGATGAATTATTGTAGTGAGACAGCCCCTTTATTGTTTGCAAATGCACACAGGAACAAAGACCTACATTTTTGGAGACATGTCCTGTGGTTTGATGAAACTATTTGGCTATAATGATCATTGTTATGTTTGGAGGAAAAAGGGAGAAGCTTGGAAGCCTAAGAACACCATCCCAACTGTGAAACACAGGTGTGGCAGCATCATGTTGTGGGATTATGTTGCTGCAGGAGGGACTGATGCACTTCACAAAATAGATGGCATCATGAGGAAAGAAGATAATGTGCAAATACTGAAGCAACATCTCAAGACATCAGCCAGGAAGTTAAAGCTTGGGGGAAATGGGTCTTCCAAATGGACAATGACCCCAAGCATACTGCGAAACTGGTTACAAGTGGCTTAAGGATAACCAGATGAGGTCAGACAGTGGCAAAATGACATCCTGGAGGTGGCAAAACAGTAGTAGGCCAAAGAGTGGCAAAATGACACAGTGTGGAGGGCACGACAGCAGCAGCAGCATGAGGTCAGACAGTGGCACAATGACAAAGTGTGGAGGTGGGTGGCAATACCAGTCCCTGGTAAAGATGGTTGGTGGCAGATGGAGAAACTGGCAGCAGATGGGTGGCATCAGGCGGGTGGCGGCATCAGAATAGTGGCTGAGGCAGGTAGTTTGACCCAGACTCATTTCTTACAGTTTGGGTGAGGCGTCATGGCTGATGTAGTCTGACGCCTAAGGCATTGGTGTGTGGAAATCCTGGCCGATCCACACCTGATTCATCTTGACAAAGGTCAGTCGTTCCACATTTCCCGTGGACAAGCGGGTTCTCCTTGGGGTAACGATGGCCCCCACCGCACTGAAGACCAGCTCTGATGCCACACTACTGGCCGGGCAGGACAGCTTCTCCACTGCAAACTCGGCAAGTTGCGGCCACACATCCAGTTTGGCTGCCCAGTAGTCCAGCGGATCTTCTAACTGGGGTGGCAGAGTGCTGTCCAAGTAGGCCACCACCTGTTGGTTCAGGGACTGCTCCAGGTCCTGCTGCTGTTGCTGCTGCTGCTGGGGACTACCCGCCTCACTAAGCGGGTGAAGGAAGCTGCTCATCAGTGACTCCAGACTTAGGTTGCTGCTGATGGAGCTGGTACTGCTCCTACCCCCCCACCTACCCCCAGCAGCCACGGCAGTAGTACATGAGCGCTGCGGAACCCCCCGGTCAGACCTGTCAGAGGAGGGACGATGCCGTACATAGGCAGCGGCCAACTGACTACGGAGGATTTCCCTATAGTATTTGAGTTTGTCCTCCCTCTCAATAGCTGGGAAAAAGGCTCCCATTTTGGACCGGTAGCGAGGGTCCAATAGGGTGGAGAGCCAGAAGTCATCCCTTTGCCTGATGCTGACTATTCAGCTGTCACTAGCCAGGCAAGTTAGCATGCTGCGGGCCACCTGCACAAGTGACTCAGAGGGGCTCCCTTCCTCCATCTCCACTGTATACTGCCACGGTGCTTGCGGGTCATCTGCCTCGTCTTCCTCATCTCTATCTACCTCCTCCAGCTGCTCCTGCTCCTCCTCTCTTGTCACCTGGGTAGAAAATCCACTCATTTCACCAGACAATGCTTCTGTTCCAATGTCCTCCTCCTCCTCCTCCTCCATTTCAGTCCCCACCGGACTCATGTGGCCACGAGATGTAGTCGCCACGTCTCCAGTCCCCTGCCCAGACAGATTTTTTAGCATCTGTTCCAGGACATGAAGCAGTGGAATGACGTTATTCATCCCGTAGTCCTGGCAACTGACAAATAACGTGGCCTCCTCGAATGGCCTCAACATACGGCAGGTGTCACGCATGAGCTGCCACTGGCTGACATCAAAGTTACATAGGGGAGTACTCCTGTCCGCCTGGATCATCAAAAAATCGTTAATGGCCTTTCTCTGTTCATACAGTCGGTCCAACATGTGCAGGCTGGAATTCCAACGGGTGGAAACATCGCATATCAGTGTGTGTTGGGGGAGGCCATTCTGCCGCTGCAACTCAAGGAGGGTGTTCCTGGCTTTGTAGGAATGGATGAAGTGCATGCACAGTTTCCTGGCCATTTTCAGAATCTTCTGAAGATCGGTAGAAGAGTGAAGAAATCAGGCGATACCTTTTAGAGGCTAACTGAGTATATTTGATGGTGAGCTTTCGAGAGAACTAGCTCCTTCTTCAGACATGATGTTATACAAGAAATTGAAAATTCACAGACTTTTTATACACAAAAGACCTGGACCTTCAAAGAATCTTAGAATTCTTAACAATAACAAAAGGCAATATAAGCAGAAAGTCATTTACAACAGGTCAAGCAATCAACTATCTGGAAACTTGTGAGGCGTGACAGAGGGGGTAAGTATTCCTGCGTCTTATCTAGCAGCCATCAGGCCGTGATTTGTGACCATCACTGTTCACACATAGTTCGACATAAAGCTGGCATGAATATTTAGCCCATTTTGCAGAATCTGAAATTTTTGCATTAATTTAAATTCCCACTCCTTTCTCTCCCTCTGCGTATTAAAGTGTCCCATTAAAACCATAATTTTCAGATCTTCAATACAATGGTCATCTCTGGAGAAGTGTTGTGCCACTGGAAGATCAGTTCTGCTGTTATTAATAGTGAATCTATGTGAGTTCATGCGCTGGCTGAGTCTCTGCCCTGTTTCCCCCACATAAAGGCCTGTGATGGGACACTTTAAGACGCAGAGGGAGAGAAAGGAGTGGGAATTTAAATAAATGCCAAAATTTCAGACTCTACAAAATGGGCTAAATATTCATGCCAGCTTTATGTCGACTATGTGTGAACAGTGATGGTCACAAATCACGGCCTGATGGCTGCTAGATAAAGACGCAGGAATACTGACCCCCTCTGTCACGCCTCACAAGTTTCCAGATAGTTGACTGCTTGACCTGTTGTAAATGACTTTCTGCTTATATTGCATTTTGTTATTGTTAAGAATTCTAAGATTTTTTGAAGGTCCAGGTCTTTTGTGTATAAAAAGTCTGTGAATTTTCAATTTCTTGTATAACATCATGTCTGAAGAAGGGAGCTAGTTCTCTTGAAAGCTCACCATCAAATATACTCAGTTAGCCTCTAAAAGGTATCGCCTGATTTCTTCACGCTTCTACTACTTTCTATGGCTAACACGGTACAACATTATACTACTGAAGATCGGTGGAAGACTTCAGGAACCTTTTCACAACCAGATTGAACACATGCGCCATACAGGGAGCATGGACCATCCCTCCTCGGTGCAGCACGGACACCATGTTCCTTCCATTGTCCGTCACCATGGTTCCAATTTGCAGATGGCGCGGAGAAAGCCACACATCGATTTCTTGCTGAATGACATGGAGCAGTTCCTCCCCTGTGTGACTTCGTTCGCCGAGGCAAGCCAGGTGTAGAACTGCGTGACACCGCTGTGCTTTACACATGTGGTATGATGGAGCAGTACTTGTGGAGGTGAGATGGTGGTGGTTGTGGAGGAGGAGGAGGCGGACATTGGCGCAGGAGCCGCAGTTTGAACAACGTGGAGGAGAAAGCGGCGTCTCCTGTCCAAGTTGTTGGTGTGCCTGGGCAGGAAGCACATTTTCCCAGGGGCCGTAAAGGACATGTACTGGCCCTGACCGTAGTTACAGCTCCAGACGTCAACGCTGCCGTGCACCTTGGAACAAACCGATAAGCTTAAGGACTGGCCCACCTTCTGTTCTACTATTTATAAAAGTGCTGGTACTGCCTTTTTGGGAAAAGAAATTACGGCTTGGAACTCTCCATCTCGGCTCGGCAAAGCCATTATTTCTCTGAACGGTGCAGAGTCGACCATTTGGAAAGGGAGGGACTCCCAGTACCAACAACTTGGCCCAGCAAAAAGGTCAACTTCTGCACCTTAGGATGGTTGGACGCATATTGTTGTCTCTTTGCAATCGACTCGCTGAACGACTGCTGGCGCCATGAATAGCGAGGAGCAGGAGCATCTGGATCGGGAGATGATGTCAAAGAGAAACAGCTCCCTTCTGTAGAGGTGGTGAAGCCTTGACTGGCTGCAATGGCATGCGTGCCACTGGGCGCTGCTGCTGCTGTTGCTGCTGAGCCACGATTCTCCCAGGCCACCGGATGGTGACGCTGCATGTGTTGACGCAGGGCCGTGGTGCCAACGTTAGCTCCTTGGCCACACTTCACTTTCTGCCCACAGATTCTACATATACCTATATTCGGCTCCTCTGGTGTCTTAGCAAAGAACTGCCACACCGCCGAGTACCTGATTTTAGCGCCAATATTCCGCACTGAGTGACTACTGCCGCCGCTGCCTCGTTGAGCCCCTGTGCCGCTACTTTCTTAGACCGGCGAAGTGGGTTTTTTACCCCGTGGCCGCTTGGCTCCCGACCTCACACTGCTGCTATCCTGCTGACTCACGGCCACAAACCCACTTTCGGCTGTGCCGCTGCCTGACGCGCAAGCTGACGCCCTCTTCTCCTGACGATGATGAAGCCCTTGCCTCACCCGTCTCCCAAGTGCGGTCGGCTACATCATCATCTATTTGTGTTTCATCGTCCCTGCTGTCCTCATCACCGGTCTTGGTATGCAGAGTCTGACCCCTCACAACATGACCTCCCATGCCACTCTCAACATCTTTTACTTTGCCGCCTACTGCAAGAAGCAGGGGACATTGGCCCCATTTCTTCGATGTCAAGTAGCTGCTGACTGCCCTCCTCAAATTGTTCATCCTCGCTATATAGTGGAGCTGAGCCCAGACCACATAGTAGATCTCTGGCTGAGGGAACCGGATGGGACAGAGGCAGTTTGAGGACAGGTGAGGGCCGTTTACCCGCTCCCGGCCATGCCAACTAAGGGTTGTGGGCTGACGATCTCACCGATTCTTGGCTGGGGTTGTCAGATGTCATCTGGGAGGAAGTGGATGACCTAGTCAACCAATCAAGAACCATTGGGTTGCTGAACAACACACGGCCGCTAGATGACAGCGGCAGTTGTGGCCTCACCGAGTGACCCATGCTGCGACGTCCCCTTGCTTTGCTGCGACCTGGGCCTGCTCTGGAATGTTTGTGCCTCTGCCACTCGCAGGTGAAGAGCCTGCCACTCTCTGTCTGACATACTGTTTGTTCTAAAATGTACAGACACTGTTTGATGAAGATATCTGTATATGATAAATACACACCCTGTATTTGACTGCAAATGAACCCACTAAGATGCTTGGGTAACCCTTGGATATAAATTGCGCTCCACAAATGGGCAGGAAAAATTTACTTGTATGTGCCCATTTAAAAAAAACTCGGTCGTATTTGTATGAATTTAAGAGCACAAATCAGGCTTATTTTTTTTAAAATAAACTTCGATATGAATTTTGTTACAGAATTGCTTCTGGTGGCTGATGATAAAACAAGTTTCTTTTATTGAGTAACAACTGCAGAAAAAAACACTTAGTTAAACCCTGGATGTAAATTGCGCCAAAAAAATTGAAGCAAACCACAAAACTGCATAGCTTTGTAGCATTTACAATGGCGTGTTTTTTTACGCTCACAAACAAGAGAAAAAATTGTAATTAACCTTCGCTTGGAATTATGTACAGGGAAAATGTATTTTTTGGCGGATGAAAAGGACGGTTGTTTTTTGAGTCACTAACAGTTGCAAAACAATGCTTAATAACCCTGGAAGTACTTTGTGCCAAACAATTGAGCATACCGCAAACTACCTGCTTTGTCAGCGTGTTACAATGGCGTGTTTTTTTCGCTACACTCAAGAGAAAAACATTGTTATTAACCTTCGCTTGGGTGTAAATGCTACAGGTAAAAATTTTATTTTTTGGCGGTGAAAAAAAGACGGTTTATTTGAGTCACCACAGCAGCAGTAACATAGTTAATTATCCGCTGGATGTAAATTGCGCCAAACAATTGAGCAACCACAAAATACTTGCTTTGTAGCATATTACATGGCGTGTTTTTTCGCTACACAACAGAAGAAAAAATTGTTAATTAACCTTCGCTTGTGAATTATGTCACAGAAAATGTATTCTTTTGGCGATGAAAAGACGGTTTCTTTGAGTCACTACTGCAGCAAAACAATGCTTAATTAACCCCATGGATGTACATTGCGCAAACAATTGAGGCACCGCAAATCTACCGCTTTGTAGAGTGTTACAATGGCGTGTTTTTACGCCTATACACAACAAGAGATAAAAATTGTAATTACCTTAGCTTGTGAATTAATGCCCTACAGGAAAAATGTATTTTTGCGGGTGTTTTCGAGTGAAAATAGACGGTTTTCTTAGAGTCAGCCCACAGCAGCAAAAACAACGCTTAATTAACCGCTGGTGTAAAATTGCGCCAAAAAATGAGAAGAAACACAATCTACTAGCTTTCGTAGCATGTTACAATGGCGTGTTTTTTTGCTACACAACAACGAGAAAAAATTGTATGAATCCTTCGCTTGTGAAAATTATGCTACAGGAAAAATGTATTTAGTGGCGGTGAAAAAAAACGGTTTCTTTGAGTCACTACAGCAGCAAAACATCGCTTAATTATTCCCTGGATGTAAATTGCGGCCCAAAACAAGTTGAGCAACCACAAACTACCAGCTTCGTAGGAGTTACAATGGCGTGTTTTTTACGCTACACAAGAGAAAAAAATTTTATTTAAACCTTCGTATTGTGAATTATGGTGCATAGGAAAATGTATTTTTCTTTGGCGGTGAAAAAGATGGTTTATTTGAGTCACCACTGCAGCAACACAAGCTTAATTAACCCCTGGATGTAAATTGCACCAATTCTTGAGCAACCCACAAAACTACCAAGCATTGTAGACGTGTTACAATGGCGTGTATTTTACGCTACACAATAAGAGAAAAAATTGTAATTAAACCTCTCGTTGTGAAATATGTACAGGAAATAAAAATAATTTTTTGGCGGTCTGAAAAGAAGGTTTCTTTGAGTCACACCAGCAGCAAAACAATGCTTAATTAACCCCTGGATGTAAATTGCGACAAACTAATTTGAGCAACGCACAACTACATCCAAGCTTTGTGCGTGTTACAAAGGCGGTGATTTTTACGCTACACGACAAGAGAAAAAATTGTAATTAACCTTCGCTTGTGAATTATGCTTACAGGGAAAAATGTATTTTTTGGCGGTAAAAAAGGACGGTTTCTTTGAATCACCACAGCAGCAAAACAAAACGCTAATTAAACCCTGGATGTAAATTGCGGCCAAACAATGAGCAACCACCAACTACTAGCTTTGTAGCATGTTACAATGGCGTGTTTTTTACGCTACACAACATAGGAGAAAAAAAAATTTAATTAACTTGCTTGTGAAATATGGTACAGGGAAAAATGTATTTTTTGGCGGTGAAAAGAATGGTTTATTTGAGTCACCAAAGCAGCAAACAAACACAACGCTTAATTAACACATGGATGTAAATTGCGCCAAACAATTGAGAACCACAAACTACCAGCTTTGTGCATGTTACATTGCGTGGTTTTTTTACGCTACCAACAGAGAAAAACAATTTAATTAACTCTTCGCTTGTGAATTAGCTACAGGAAAAGTATTTTTTGGCGTAGAAAAAGACGGTTTCTTTGAGTCATACAGCAGCAAACAACGCTTAATTAAATCCGCTGGACGTAAATTGCACCCAAAACTCAATTGAGCAACCACAAAACTACCTGCTTTGTAGAAGTGTTACAATTGGCGTGTTTTTTACGCTACACAACAAGAAAAAAAAATTGTAATTAACCTTCGCTTGTGAATTATGCTATCAGGAAAAATGTATTTTGTGGCGGTTGAAAAAGACGGTTTATTTGAGTCACCAAAGCAGCAAACAACGTTAATAACCCCTGGATGTAAAATTGCGCCAAACAATTGAGAAACACCAAACTACCAGCTTTGTTGAGTGTTACAATGGGTGTGTTTTTTACGCTACACAAAGAGAAAAATTTGTAATTAAATCTACTTCACTTGTGAATTATGGTACTGGAAAAATGTATTTTTTGGCGGTGAAAAGATTGGTATATTGAGTCACACCTACCAGCAAGCCCAAAACAACGCTTATTTAACCCTGATGTAATTGCGCCCAAACAATTGAGAACCACATAAATACACAGTTTGTAGGTGTGTTTCAATTGTCGTGTTTGTACGTACACAACAAGAGTAAAAATAGTAATTATACTCGTCTTGTGAATTATGCTACCAGGAAAATGTATTTTTGGCGTTGAAAAAGAGGTTTATTTGAGGTCACCACAGCTGCATAAACAACGCTTAATAACCTGGATGTAAATTGTGCCAAACAATTGAGCAACCACAAAAAACTACTAGCTTTGTAGTATGTTACAATGCGTGTTTTTTAACTACACAAAAAGAGAAGAACATTGTAATTAACCTTCGCTTGTGAATTATGTACAGGAAAAATGTTTTTTGGCGGTGAAAAGACGGTTTTTTTGAGTCACAAAAGCAGCAAAAAACGCTTTAATTAACCCATGGATGTATAATTGGCCACACCAAAACTAATTGAGCAACCACAAATAACCAGCTTTGTAGTGTGTTACAAATGTCGTGTTTTGTACGCTTAAAAACAAGTAGTAAAAAATTGTTAATTAACCTTCGCTTGTGGAATTATGCTACAGGAAAAATGTATTTTTTTGGCGGTGTAAAAGACGGGTTTATTTGAGTCACCACTGCAGCAAATCAAGTTTAATAACCCTGGATGTAATTGCGTCCAAACAATTGAGCAACCAACAAACTACCAGCTTCTGTAGCGTGTTTACAATGGGTGTTTTTTACGCTACACAACAAGAGTAAAATTGTAATTAACTTCGTTTGGGAATTATGCTAAAATAAAATATATTTTTGGCGGTGTTGAATAAAAGCAAAGGATGGTTTTATTTGAGTAACCACAGCAGCAAAACAATCGTTTAATTAACCCCCGGTATGTTAATTGCGACACAAAAACAATTGAGGCAACCCCAATCTACCAGCTTTTTGTAGCGTGTTACTATGACGTGTTTTTTACGCTACCACAACAAGGAGAAAAAAATTGTAATTATCCTTCGCTGTGAAAATATTGCTACAGGAAAAATGTATTTTTTGGCGGTGAAAAAGAGGGTTTTTTGAGTACCACAGCGCAAAACAAGTTAATTAACCCCTGGATGTAAATTGCCCAAAAAAATTTAGCAACCACAAAATTTTAGCTTTGTAGCTGTTACAATTGGTTTTTTTACCTACAAAAAACAAAGAAAAAAAAGTAATTAACCTTCCTTGGAATTATGCAAAAGGAAAAATTTTTTTTTTGGCGGGAAAAAAGAGGTTTTTGAGACAAAAGCAGAAAAAAC
>JAODAL010082642.1:0-11506 GCA_025379985.1 Phyllomedusa bahiana
AATGTAAAAGCACAAACGGGGTTAATTAACCTTGGTTTGAATTATGCTACAGGCAAAATTGTTTCTTTGGTGGTAAAAAGAAGGTTTTTTTAGTGACCAAAAAGCAGAACAACGCTTAATTTAACCCCGGGAGAAAATTTGTGCAAAAGAATTGAGCAACCAAAAACTACCAGCTTTGTAGCTTTTTACAATGGCGTGTTTTTACGGTACACAAAAAGAGAAAAACTTGAAATTTAAACCTTTGGGTTATAAATTATGCTACAGGAAAAATGTCTTTTTTGGGGGTAAAAAAGACGGTTTTCTTTTAGTGACCACAACAGAGAACAACGCATAATTAACCCCGGGATGTAAATTTCGCAAAAAAATTGACAACCAAAAATACCACTTTGTAGCGTGTTACATGGTGTATATTTTACAGTAGACAACAAGAGAAAAATTTGTAATTAACCTTGGTTTATGAATTACTACGGAAAAAAGGGGGGTATTTTTTGGCGGTGAAAAAAAATGTTTCTTTTGGACCACAACAGAGAACAACGCTTAATTAACCCCGGGATGTAAATTGCGCAAAAAAATTTGGGCAACAAAAAAAACCAAACTTTGTACGGTTACAAGGGCGTGTATTTAGGGTCACAACAAGAAAAAAAAACTTGAATTAATTTCGGTTATAAATTTTGGGCACAGGAAAAATTAATTTTTGGGGGGTGAAAAAGAGGGTTTTCTTTTAGTGACCAAAACAGCAGAAAAAACGCAAATTTAAACCCCCTGGAGGAAAATTTGGCAAAAAATTGAGAACTAAAAACACCATTTGTAGCGTGTTCAATGGCGTGTATTTTAGGGTACCAACAAGAAAAAATTGTAATTTAAAACCTTCGGTTAGTTTTATGCTACGGGAAAAAAATTCTTTTTTGGCAGTGAAAAAGATGGTTTTCTTTTAGGGAAACCAAACAGCAGAACAACCTTAATTAACCCGGAGTAAAATTATGCAAAAGATTTGAGCAACCAAAACTACCAGCTTTGTACCCGTTTACAATGGCGTGTATTTTATGGTACACAGCAAGAGAAAACTTGTAATTAACCTTCGGTTATAAATTTATGCTACAGGATAAAATTCTTTTTTGGCAGTGAAAAAGATGGTTTCTTTTAGTGACCACAAAAAGCAGAACAACGCTTAATTAACCCCTGGATGTAAATTGCGCAAAAAAAATTGACAACCAAAATGAAGTGGTATTTGTATTGTAAAAACGCTGTTTCTTTAAATGAATACAACAGGAACAGGCTTTAGATAATCTTGGATCTTAAATGTGCGTGAGCAGATCACATTAAAAGTATATGCAGCTGCATTGGACGCACACTGGACTTCAGATCCAATACCCCACAAAATCAGAATTAGAACGTTAAGAGAAGCAGTCAAGCTGTGACACCCCCCAAAAATCGCTGTATAAAAATGAGTTCTTTAGTAAGAGATCTCATAAGCACGTGTGGCACACCCTTCCCTAATCAGTACAGTGAGGATGGTTTGAGCTCCCAGCATCGCCGCCCGGACTTATATAGTGCGGTGATGTAAACAGAATCCCGCCGGTCTCTGATTGGCTTCATCTCTGCACATGTCTTGTAGGCTATGCCCTTCTTCCTCCCAGAGTTCTTTGCCCCATGTAACGCCAGTGCTCGCAGCCATTTTATCAATCAAAAGCACACTTTGTTCACGGGGAAGTACCCCAAACTTCGACTTCGTTCAGAACCGAAGTTTTCCTGAAATTCTAAACGAATTCCACTTCGTTAGAATCAATTTGCCCATCTCTAATCACTGTATATTAAGGTTTTTGTGTGGTGCTTTTGAACAAAATACAGCAATCCTGGTAGTGTTTTTTATTTTTAATTTTACATTGTCACCATGCAGTATAATAACATACTAGCTTCACTCATCAGGTTTATATGATTACAGCGATACCCAATTTTTTATATTTTTTATGTTTTACTGCTTTCACACAATAACAACACTTGTTTGCATCGCCATAGTCTGAGAGCCATAACTTTTTTATTGTTCTGTGTACGGAGATGTATATGGGGTTGTTTTTTGCAGAATGAGTTCACATTTTTACTCGTATTATTTTTGGGGGTACAAGAAAGGCAGGGTGATGAAAGTGAATAGTGTTTTTTTTATTTTTATTCTTAACAGCACTCACTGTGCAGTATTCGTGACAAGCTCGTTTTATTCTGTGGGTATTGCTATCTTCTGAGAGACAAACTTTTTTAATTTTCTGTATACAAAGCTATGCAAGGGCTATTTTTGCAGGATAACCGCAATTTTTAAATTGGGACCCACTTTTACAGTTATATTTAGTTTTTTGAAACACTTTTATTCTATTTTAGTTCTGCGGGTGGAACAAAAATCGAAATTCTGTGACATTTTTTTTAAAACGTTTTAAGTGTGGGTTTTAATTTAAAAGTTAAAAGATTTTAGTTAATTCCCGATCATTGATACAATTTTAGATCAAAAAAAGAAAAAACTAGAGCTAGATCACCAAACAACTAAAGGGTTAAAACAAACCCCCTCCTTAAACCCCTCGCCCTAATCTTCCGGTCAGGGGCCAAAAGCTGGAGGGTTTTCAAACTGGAATAAAACAGGTTAACCAATTCCCCAAAGCAATCGTGCTTACTCTGGTTTTTGAATTCACAAAACGATCTTTCTGGATGAACTTATGGGTTTCCCGGGTGTTAGCCCCCTAAAACCCACGTGGACGTAACTTACGGTCCCAAACCCTTTTTAATTTTTTTTTGACACCAAATTGGTTTTTTTTACCCCCCCCTGTTTATGTGGTGACAATTTGAGATTTACCTACTGCGTTTTTCTAATGGAAAATTTTTTTTACTAAATTTTAAAAAAATTTAAAAGTTAAGTTTTTTTTTCCCTTTTTTTTTTTTGATCTATAACTAGTTTAAAGGGCTTTTTCTGTTTGGCTGTCTATCCCAGTCGGGGCATTTCTGTTTTACTTTTCCCCATACAGGGGGTGGCCTTTGAGCTTAGAGTTTTAAAAGATGTCATGAGTAGGTTTTCAGCAGAAAATACAAAGAGACTGGAAAAAGTCACATAAAGACAAAAAGTGGATGTCCTTGGTTTCATCACAAAAACCCGGGGGGACCACTAAAAATTTTAAACTTGCCAAATGGGAGAACCCGATTATGAATGCCACAAAAACTCCAGGGATGTTTAAAAAAGGGAAATGAGAAAGGGAAACCAAATGTCCCCGCAGATCAATTTGTAATTGTTTACATCAGGGATGGCTGTACCCTGTTTTCAACCGCCCAAATTTTTACGGGGCAAGGGGTTTTTGGGAAACCCCCTGTGGCCCCCTTGAAACCGGGGGTTATTCCAGAGTGGGGGGACAAGCTGCCTTAGGGCAAATCCCCCCCAGTTGGGGAGCTGAAAACCCAAAGGTTTAGGACACTGGTAAAAGAAAAAACTGGGTAGAAAATGAGAATAGCAACAAGGGTTTCACAAAAAGCTATGGCACGGGCCCCGGACTAGGAAAACCGAAAGGAAGAGCCACTTTTGGGACCAAGGGTTTTTGGGAAGGGCTGGGAAGGGGGGGAACTGCATAAAAAAACCAAAAACCCCACAGGGGATAAAGGGGGGAAAGCCAGACACTGAAAAAACATTAAAAGTTTAAAAATTTCCCAAAACCCCGGGTTTCCCGCGAATCCCCTTTTGGCAGGTGAACAAGCAACTGCTTAAAGGTTTTGGATCCAGCTAAATTTTTTGGGGCATAGGAATGCTGGCTACTAAGCCATGGAAAAAACACCCGTGCACATCTAAACAAAAAAGAGGGGGAGAAGATCACCTTGCAGACCATATGAGTGGGTTGGGGTTTGGGCCCCAAACTGTCGGGGAATCCCCCCTGCTTGAAACCTTCAAAGGCAAGATATTGGTTTTAGAATTGAAGTTTTTTATGTTTATCTCATAATGGGCAAAATTTTTTGAAATAAAACTTCAGGATTCAGGGGCTCAAACACCTGTTTGGAATTTTTTGCAGTGCCCTATTCTGTGAAATTTTTTTTTTTAAAAACCATGGGCCAAAATTGGGGCTCTTTTTTTTTGTGGATGAAGTGCGTTTTTATTGGTAGAAAATTTAGTATACATGGCTTTTTGATCACTTTTTTTTTACATTTTTTGGGGAAAAAAAATTCCCCAAAAAATCCCAATTTTAAAATTTGAAATTTTTGTTTTTTAGGTGTCACGGTTACAAAAAAATTAGTTTATATTTTAACAATTGGACTTTTATGTAGCCAGCATAACTTTTTTTTTTTTTTTTTGGGCTTTTGTTTTGGAACTTGACACTTTTTAAAAAACAAAAATGTTTATTTTTTACTAGACTTTTTGGGTCATTAGGATGTAGGCGCAAAGTAGTTTAAAAGCAGTGTAAAATGTGCCAAAAGTATGGACCTGTTCTACTGTGGGTCATAGATTTGGAATTGTAATTCCCTACGACAAATCAGGTCAGATAGCCACTTTTAATTGGGTCTGCTGTTCCCATAATGCCCTAGTTTTTGCCGTCCCCCATTTAAATTTGTTGTATGGCGACATGCCACCAAAAAACCCCCCCCCCAATTTAGGCGTTTTGATAAAAAACAAAGTTTAGGTCTCTGAGCCCCGTCGGTCTTGAGGCAATTTTTTGGCATATTTGAGTAAATTTTTTTGAAATATAATGATCACAAAATAGGACAGAAATGAGACGGGTGAGCTTAAGGGGGTTGAAGGATCGCCTGTTATGTGATACTGGTCTCTTTAAATACCCCTTATCCACTATGCTACTCTTGCAAACTCCCTTGTAGCCATCTGCCCCTTTGCTAAACCCCAGTGTCGCCCCCTGAAAATGCTACCCACATCACCCCTCTCTCCTCCCCTACCTATTATACACCCCACACACGCTTTTCCCTTTTAAACTACCCCAAACCACCAGCCCCCCCCAAAAAGTTGCACAAAGTCCTCATACACAAACTAAACCATTGCTGTCCTTTTCTTTCCCTGCTTCTTGTGCGGGGACATCTCTTCAAACCCCCGGCCCCACCCCCTTTACTGTCACCCGTCCCCCCCTTCCATAAAAACCCTGTAATTTTTGCTATTTGTTTGGCTTTTCCCCCCACTTTTACATGTGTCTGTGGAATGCCCGACTGTTGGTAAAAACTCACTGCTGTTCATGATTTTCCTCTTAACCCCCTGAATTCCTCGTTCATGAAACATGGCCAGCAATGACACCGTTCCCTTGTCCCCTCACCTATGGGGGCCTATCTTCCCCCTACCCCCAAAACCTGAAAAAAAGGCCAGGTGGAGAGTTGGCTACTCCTTTTCCACACCCCTTTTTCCATATTCTCCTGCACCCTCCCTCACTTTCCCCCTCCTTTAGGCCACCCCCTCAGACTCTTTGGGCCATTTTCCCTCAAAAAATCGCCGTTGTGTACACCCCCCCTCCACCCCGCCAGTTTCTGGATCATTTTGCCGCCTGGCTCCCAAAACTTCCTCTCCACTGAAATCCCCACACTCATCATTGGGATTTCAACATTCCCCATTGACAACCTATGTTCCTTCTCCTTGGGTTTCTTTCACTAACAACCTTTGGCCCTTGAAATTTTAAAAGATTTACCCACAAGGTGGACACGCTCTTGATCTGGTTTTTGCAGTCATCATAAATTTTTCTAACCCAAAATTTTCCCCCTTAGCCTCTTGATCAAAAACCTTATTCCCTTTCACTAACCAATTCAGCCTTCTTGGAACCCCTGCCATCGCCGACCCAGAAAATTCGCCCCTGAACACCAGGAATCAAGAACCAACATCCCCATCCCCCAATTCCTCCGACCCTGTCCTCCCTGGCTGTCAACAGTACAAAAAATTTCAATCCCCTGGACTTTTGGCCCATCAGACACCGCACCCCCAACCCAAAAGGCCCCACACCCATGGAAACGCCTCTACTCGCTTTTGAAATTTGTTCCAGGTGTGCTGAGAGAGTGGAAAAAGTCGAAGCAAATCAGTTTTTCCCCACTAAAAATTTCAGCTCAGCATTTTCCCCACACTCCCCTACTGCGCTAAAAAAAAATATTTCACCCCCGTCATCTAAAAAACCCCAAAAAACCCAAAACACCTTTTGCATTTCCCCACTCCCCCCTCAGCCAAAGCTCGGGCCCCGGGCCCTTGACCTCGTGTGAAGCCCCTGGCCCTCCTTCAAAGACAAAAAAAACCAGTACCCCGGCAAAACATTCATTAAATCCTCAAAACCCCCATCCGTCCCCTGGGCAGTCCTCTATCTGCCTCAGCCCTTGACCCCAACGACAGAAAAAAAAGTGCCAGGCTTCCCCATCGTTCCCCTACCCCCTGCTTAGTGACCCATTCCATCCCCCCCTTGTATTATCTCCCCCAGCATCATTCTCCCCTTACTGCAATCTTTAACTTCTCTCTCTATGGGATCTTTCCATCCTCTTTTAAACAGCCATCAAAACCCCTTTACTTAAAAAAGGGGCCCTCTTGGCCCCTCTGCGTGCAAACCTAGACCAGTCTCAACCTCCCCTTTCCCTCTTAAACCCCGGGAAAAACCTTGGGGCTACTCCCGTTTAACCCCGCTATCTCCTAAAACCCCTTTCTTTTTGACCCTCTGCAATGGGGTTTTGGCACCCACACCCCCACAAAAAATGCTCTATTTTAAAGTCTTAATGTCTCCTCATCCCAAATCAAGGCAAATAGTTGCTGCTTCTTGGATCCTCTGCGTTTTTTGACATTTGGATCACCACCTTCCCCTCACCGCCACAAAATTGGCCCCCAGGACAGCTCTTTCGGTTTTTTTCCCCTCTTGCCCCTCTTCAGTGCCCCTCATTTGCAGGTTCAAACCTCCCTCCTCCCCTCTTGCTGTCGGGTTCCTCAGGGATCCATTCTTGGGTCCTCTCCTTTTTCCCCTAACATCCCCCCTTGGACAAACACGCAGTTTGGGTTCCAGTACCATCTCTATGCTATAACCCCAATTAAACCTCCTCCCCTGACATCCCCTGCCCTGTACAAAACCCAGTGTTCTGTCCGCTGTCTCTGAAATCATTCCTTCTCCACTGAAACTAAAACCCCACTAAAACCGAAATTCTTGTCTTTCCCCATCTTCTAACCAACCCCACCCTGCATTTCTGTCTAGTCTGTAGCACCCCATAACACCCAGGCAACAGGCCCGCTTCTTGGGGGGAATCTAGATTCTATTGTCCTTCCCCCCCCCCCTTATCCAATCCCTTGCCCGCTCCTTTTATTGCACCCCAAGAACATCTCCAAAATTATACTTTTTTTCATGTGGAAAAAGCTCAAACCCTCATTGTTGTTCTTATTCACCTTGTTTGACACTGCAACTCCCTGTTATCGGTCCCCTCCGCAAATCCCCCCTCTTCAAATTTTCCTGAAAAAGCGCCAGGTTGGGCTTTCTTTTCCCGGCTAAGATCCTCTACCCTTGTCAGTCACGCATGGGGTACCCATTCAGTAAGATACAACAAAATACCACTCTCACCCCTAAAGCTCTCCCCATGTTTCTCCCCCCTACATCTTTCCCTCATCTTGTCTCCCACCCTACCCGTGCTCTCCCTCTTTTGATAATAGACTACTTCCCCAATCATTGAACCTTCCCCTGCCCCTCCCAAGATTTCACACGTGCAGCACCCCGTTCTATGGAAAATGCTACCCCCGGGGTCAGGCACATTCACAAACTCTATATTTTAAAAAGGGCCCTGAGAAACCCCTTTCGGGCTGGCCTCCAAATCCAACGTATCACACACATTTTCCTCCCCCCAAAATAGGGGATCAAGGACTTTCTTTAAAAAGAGTACGTCAGGTGGCCGGGGGGACCCAATTTTTTGTAAACCACCTCCTATTTTGAAATATGGCTGGGCCATTGTAAAATTGCACTTTTAACCTTTTGTTCACCCCTACACCATAATAATTGAAACTCTGCCGAGAAGGGCCCCATACCTCGGTCTATTTTTTTAAGTTCTTTTTAAAGGTAATGTCGAGTAACCCCCTTTAAAATTTTAAAGTGCTGCGGATATGTTGGGACTATATAAATAAAGATTATTTTAAAATTATTATTTTTATTACAAAGTGCCACGGGCCCTATTTAGCACCTTATTTTGAAGTGGCCCTTTAAATTTTAAAATTTAGAGAAAAGGGCTGGCCAGATTTTGGGGTGAAAGGAACCCCAAAAAAGGGGCAGCCCTTTACAAACATGTCCCCTTAGTTCCTGGTATGGTTGGGTTAATAGGTGTACTAACATGGGAGCTACGAACCCTAATAGACTGGGTGATATGCCCAAATTGCACTTGCACTATGGGAATGGGGGGTGATCAGGGGGCCGCAATGGGCTACAGTCTTGTTCAAAGAGATCCAGACTCCCGCCACTGCGAGATTTTGCCCTATCAACAGCCAAAAACCCTATGCAAAGGGGGTGGGGTTAGCAAGTAAGCCCACTGCATACCCCAGTCACACCATCACCACATATGTTTATGGTGCAGGTTGTGAAGGCTTAATGGGGTTGTCCCAACTCAAAAATTAAAAAATTTAAGTTTATCTTTTGTCTCATTAGACCAAAGGACAATGACTCCAGAAAACCATTCCTTAATCTGCTTGTCTTCAAACTGTTTGCAGGCTTTCTTGTGCATCATCACACCAATTTAATGCAATGTTTGGCGTATGACAGCATTGACGGGCTGATGCCCTACCCTGTTAACCTCTGCAGCAATGCTGGCGGCACATATATGTCTATTTAAAAAGGATAATCTTTGGAGATGATGCTGAACATGTGCACTGGGCTTCTTTAATCCCCCATGTTGAAGACTGTTCTGAGGGGAAACCCCTATTTTGTTAAACGGCTGTACGGTATTGGCCAAATGTGCAGTTCAGTTTTTGGGTATTGGCAATCTTTTTATTCCCTAAGTCATCGTTATGTAGGGCAATAATTCTTTTTTTCAGATCCTCAGACAGTTCTTTTGCCATCAGGTGCCATGTTGGGAACTTCCAGTGACCAGTATGAGATAAAATTCTGAGAGCAATAACACAACTTTTAATACATTTTTCACGCCATTCACAACTGAGACCTTGTAACACTGAATCACTTTATTGTAAGGTTGTTAAGGGGATTGTCCAACTCAAAATTAAAAAATGAGCTACTGGTGCCAGATAAAATAAAAAAAACCTATACTTCCCTTCCATCGATTCTTCTTTTTAGCACCGGGTCATTTTGGCCGCTGATTGCCCTTACGGACAGTTACTTTTTGGCCATCTAGCCACGGGCCTAGGCCACATTTCCTACCTTTAGTACCTATAGTACATCGGGCCATCTCATAAGCCTTCAGTCTCCCCCCACTCTCCTGCAGAGAGGCAAGCAAAGTCCTGATGTCCAAGTTCAAGAACTACTTCTTTCTGTTCTCAGCTAACAGCAATTTTCCCCTGCACCCTTTCCCAAAGGGTGTCTCCTTTATGGTGCCAAAAGTACTGAATTTTTGACACTTTACAATGCTTTTTTCTCCACCCTGCTGTGTGCCCGGCATCACCACAAGGTTTCCCCCTGCCATTATTCCCCCCAGGATCTATATTTTTGCCTGGGATTTTCTAAATGTTAAACACTGCATTACAGATCATATTTAGGGAAGACCACGGCATTTACTTACTTCTTTGCTATTCAGTGCAACTTCTTTTCCCCCCTTTTTTAGTTTGCTCTGTCAGCAGGCATCTGTTTTCTTCTGCCTCTCTGCTATCTTCTAATGTAAGGGAGCACTGTTCCTTCCAAAATCAAAGGGAAAGTGAACATTGTGTCCCTCTATCTATCAGGGCCGTACAAGACAATTTGGTGCCCTAGGCAAATGGGTCAAATGGTGCCCCTCCTACCCCCCGCCTCGTTATAAAAAAAATATTAAAAGTTCTAATCCCCCCAATTTGCCATTTTACAAATCAAAATAATAAAATTAAAAAAAGTTACACATAATTGTACACCAAAGTACAATCCAATTAATTAATTAAAAATTCATTTCATCCCATATGCTGAACACCGTAATAGAAAAAAAAATCATTTTTGGTCATTTCACAACTCCTAAAATTTAAGAAAAGTGATCAAAAAGTCACATATATCCCAAAATGGTGCCAATAAAAAGTACACATCAGCCTGTAAAAAATGCCCCCTTACTCAAGGGACAAACAAAAAAGGTATTTCACTGAAAATGTAAAGAGTAAAGATGTTTTTTTCTTTTTTACAGTACTAAAACATCATGAAAACCCTACAATTTGGTTTTTCCCAGACTTAAATCAACCTCAAAATACAGAAACAAAAATTACTTCCCAAAGAGTGAACCTTTTAAAAAAACCAAAAAACAAAAACGAAAACAGGTCCAAAAAATTTTTTTTTTCCACTTTTCACCCCCACTTACAATCTTTTGCGGTTTCCCATAAATTTCTGTGGGACAATGAATGATACCTTTAAAAATACATCTTGTCCCGCAAAAAAAAAGCCTGATATACTATGTAAGGGGAAAAATAAAAAAGTTATGGCAGGAGGGAAAAAAATAAAGGGGCCCTGTTTTATGACCGGCTGTCGGAAGGGGCTTAAGATTTTTTTTTTCGTGGCAAGTGGTGGAATGGGGCAGCAGTGAGTGCAGTGATGTGAATTTTTTAGAACCAGGTCCCTGAAACGCAACCCAAAACCTATTTAAAAAACACAAATGCCCGCACAATAATTTAACGGATTATTGAGATTTCTGTTACCCATGCAACCGATCAGACGCAGCTTTTTTTTTATGCAGTAGAAGAAATAATAGCTAGCTCTTATTGGTTTCCATTGGGCGATTGGGTGCGTGGGTAACAAAAGCAACTATTTGCTATATCACACGCCCTAAAAACTCGGGTCTCAGGGGCTCGGCTTTTATGCACGTACCATGATTTTTCGGGGTGGGGGGGGAGAGAGGTACCATCCGCCAATAGACTTCATTACAAATTGACTTTTACTTATCTCCCCGTGCGAAAATACTTGTATTGTAATTTACGAGGGACCAGGTGTAATCTAACCCTTAGACTATGGATTACCGTAAAACCTGGGGCGTATTTCCCCGCATACAAACGCAGTACGGCGCAAAATAGGGGTTCCAAAAATGGTGAGCAAAGCCTAAGACATTAAAATGAAGTATGTTATATGACATGTTGTTTACTGTATTTTGCTACAATGCAAAATATATTATATATAAAAATAATAATATATAACACACACACATAAACACACACGCATGTATATATTAAGAGGGTGTTCTATAAGGGGAGGGATCCAGTAGTGATACCCCCTTCACCGCCTCTTCCCGAGTATGAAGCACTCCACTTTGTCCCCGCAGATAGTTTAATACAAGGGGGAAGCTGGGGAAGTCCACACTCTGGGGGGTGGGGGGGGGGGGGGGGCGGAAGGTTTTAAAAGTATTATTAACGTGAAATAAAATGAAGTGAGGTAAAAAGCTTTTA
>JAODAL010082643.1:0-11505 GCA_025379985.1 Phyllomedusa bahiana
TTTAAAAACTGTCCATTCCGGCATGCAGCCTCATTAATTACTTCAGGGAAGAGATCACATTATGTTGCTCTTATTTAGAGTCGTACATTTGTCCTCTTGTCCTACAAGGAATAAGGCGGCCGCATTCTCATTCTCAGAGGCCAGTTAGAGGATATTGTCTCTTGAACAAAATTAATTGGGGGAAACTTTGCAGGAAGCTCTCATTTTTGCTGCGGAATTCTTTTTGCAAAAAAGGAGGCCCATTATGTTTAAACGGGTTTCGGAAATTTTTTTTTTACCAAACCTGCATGCCTTTATTAGGCAGACTGGAAGGGAATGTCCATAAATGTAACAATGTAATCCTTCCCTTTTTTCGATCTGCATTGTTTTTTGACTAACAGGTGTAAGGGAGCAAAGAACAATGTAACAAGTTCATGACTACCCAGTGTTGCTAATTACAGAGGGTGGGGCTGTGACAACCCAATAACCATTATTTTAAGCAAGAAAAAAGCTTTACAAATATGTTTTAAAATTTTTAAAAATTTGTAAAAAGCGCTTAAGGGAAACCAAAGGGTGAAATTAGAAAAAGGGGAATTATATACTTATTGTATATTAATGGTGGCATTACCTAACCATGCCACATGGGCACATGTTATGGGCTCTTTAAAGGTGGACTGCTGATCGGGGAATATTAACTAAAAGAATTTTTTGGGTTTAATTTTCTGTAATTATAGTATTTAATTTGTACGGTTTCGTAGCCCCGAATGAAAGGAGGACATCCAGGAAGGGATAGAATTCACATCAATCACAACAATCACTTTTCCTGCCACATACAACACTTTGGTAAAGCAGTAAGGAGAAAAAAACCCCTCCCCGGGGTTTAAAAACAGAGTGTGGTTTTATTTACCTATGTTTCATGTTTCAGCTCCTAAAAGAACCCTTTTTTCAAGCCAAGTGTTAATAACTAAAAAAAAATGCATCCTCCAAGTTCATTACAATAATGCAGTAATGGGTTTGTTGGGTGGAAAAAAAATCTGTGCGGTTCCTTGTATTGTTGTTTGTCTATCAAATGTCTCATTTGGTTAAAGTGTCTATTGCTTGATTAGTAAATACATTATGGAATATGGCAATTCATATTTCATATTTTTTACACATATTTTTCACATTTCCTACATATAATAGAGTTGGTAAAGTATTATTCTATTTTTTGGTTTAAATTTACTGTAATTGGATTACGGGGGCACCCCCACACTAAAAAAAGATAACACATATTAGAACTTCAGTTTTAAGTTAAAAAAGGGCTTTAAACACAGTGGTTTTTGGGGCGTTTTTTGATGTGTTTTTTGTGCAGGAAGGCACGCAATTAGCGTAAAATCTGCACAAAATATGGTTGTGGTAAAAATTTTGCCTTCTTTGTGCAGCAAGTCACTTAAATTGCTTGCCTCCCCGCATCAAAAAAAACACAAAAATGCCCAAAAAAACTTTTTGTGAAAAGCCCCTAAGGTGTCAGGATCACGATTATTAAAAAGTAAAACATTTTTCTAATTTTCCTTCAGTGGATCTGTTGAAGAAAGGTGATGAGGTTGGGACTGGCCCAACACAAAACTGGAAGATCCAGCAAAGGCCCAAGCACTGGCATAATAATGAGACACAATCCATTAGGTTCAGCAGTGAACAACACCCTTTTAACCTTTTTAGTAATGGGATTATGTAGCTTATGTCTTTAGGAATTGTTTTGAAAAACAATTTTTTTCTTTTTCTTTTTTTAAACAATTTTTTGCTTTTTCCCTTTTAATAACAAAAAAAACTCTGACACGAACATATCGGGATATAAGTAAAAGTTTTAGGGCCCTTTCCTGAACAAGAAATATAAGTACAGATCAGAAAAAATACAAAAAACACAACCAAGCTTAACAAAAACAACAACAAGAACTTTTATGCGTGCGTCCTTCCTCCCTCAAAGAAAAAACACAAAATGGGTAGGGGGGAATCTTGAGATCCAACCCGGGCAAGGCGGTTGCGTTTCAATTTGAAGCCTACCAATGTACCCCAACCCCTTCCCCCACGGGACCCCCTTTGGGATTGAAAGATTTTCATCAGCACCCTGAAACTCCCTCTCCCAAAGAATTCAATAAAATTCTCCAACACTCTGAAAAAACGGGTACGCAATTCCTTCTGTTTTCTGTCTCAAGCCTGTCGGAAACTAGTAGTCCTCCAGCTCTTCATCACCCCTGGGGAGGGCGGCAGGGTGGGTTTTATCCAGTGTGAGTAGGCAGTGCTTGCAGCAGCAAGAGCTATGTAAAACTATCGGTATTTCGGTGTACACCTCCCCCTTGAAGAATCCCCTTCTCTATCTCTGGAGTCTGGAGAGTGAATATCAGAAGTTAAAAGTGTTTTGAGCGACCTTTAAAGTTAACTTAAATATACTCAATGACATCATCCAAATATCCTGTGAAGAAGGCACTCCCAAAGCCATGCCAAAGTCAGTTTGTGCATCCCGCACTTGGGCAATGCTGAGCCTGTCAGGAACCCCCGGGAAGACAGGAGTTAAAATGCGTAAAATGCATTATGAATTATTTTGAGAAGGTTTCTCGCCATCCATATGATAGGCACAATGGCCCCCAGCCCCTCAAGAATTTGAGATAGAACATCACCAAGCGCGCCGCCAAATGGAAGTGCAAGTTTGTCCTTCTCAGGCCCCAAACCCCTCATTGAATTAAAAGCCACAAAGGGAACAGTTTCCCTGTGGAGGTAAGAAAACGTTGAAGTCTTCGGAGCATCCCCAGGGACATCCTTCCAACTACTGTTCAAAAGTAAAAGAGTTGTATCGCAAAGCAAATGCGTGCAGAAAAAAATTTTCTAGCATCTCCAAAAGGTTTAAGCCTCTCTGTCCCGTGTAAATGCATTAGCTGGCCGCCGTCTGCAGATCCCTGTCTCTCCACACCCAAACATGGGTTGGTTTGGCCTACGGGAACTCTGGATGTCCCACAATGGCAGTTTTGATACCCCAAAAGGAGAGCCCATTTTCTTCCGGATTTCTTCCCAAGACCAAGTATGCGGATCAGCTAGAGGATTTAACTTGAAGCAGGCAGCAAAGGTTACCTTGTAAGCAGTGCTTGGGGTGCAGGGAAACCCTTAAAATCCTTCTTATGTCCCATTTGGGAAAAGTGGCTCCGTCCCCACAAAACCCGTCTAACATTCCTGGCCAGACATGCCAGGTTGTAGCCCCTGACATCTGGGAGGTTCAGGCCTCCATCTCTAGTTGATAGCATTAGTTTCTGTAATGCAATCCAGGGTTTTTTCCCCGCCCAGATAAACTTTGAGAAACAGGAATTAATCCTATTTATATCTACATGCTTAAACAGGAATGGTAGGGTCTGCAGCGGATAGAGCAATTTTGGGAATGTTATTATTTTAAGAGCGTGGCACCTACCAGCCAGTGAAAGCGGAAGTGAGGACCCCCACTGAAGGTCCTGAGAAATTTTTTCAATAAGCGGGGGGATGTTCAACCTATACAATGTATCAGGGGTTCTACCAATTTTAAAGCCCAGATACGTGATGTGATTTTGAGCTCGTGTGATGTCAATGTTAAGGGCACTCCATTGCGAGGGTGTGAATCTTGGGCCCAATTCCATGATTTCACTTTTGGTGACATTGATTTTGTAACCTGACAAATTGCCGAAGAGTAGTGTTGAGCGATTATTATCGACAAAGTTGAAATCGGCACAGTTTTTATGTTGATCGAAATTTTTAGATCATGCGATAATTTAGGCTAAAATCTGTTCATCATCTATTAAGATCTACTATTAGCTGTGATCCTTACAATTTAGTTAGATTAGAGATGGGAAGATTTTATGTAGTTAGCTAGAGAATTTTAAAGAGCATCTACCGCTGTAAAGTCACGGGAGGGAGCGGGGGAGGGGGCCCTGGGGGGAACAAAAGACAAGCTCTGTAAAGAAAAACTGGATAAAGTTCACCAAGACTTAGTGTAGACATTGCCTGCAATAGCTTTATTATTAACAGTTTTCTATGAAATATTTCCTGGATATTGGGCAGCCTGAACTTATAGAATACACATCTTTTCTAGTAACTGCAGGTCTCTTTTGTTTAGGGCTAAAACTCCACTTTTAATTTTTCAGTATACATTTCAGATAGGTGTTCATTTTCAATTTTGCCCATTCCACATTTTGATATATCCACCTTGCACTTAAATTTTTAATCCAGCAATTTTTAGTCACCACAGGTGAATTGAAAGGTGCCAAAAATATCTTGTATTATAACGAATACATAACAGATACGTGTTTTTTACTTTGGAGCACTACAGCTTTGTTCATTGAGGCACCTTGCACTTAAATTTGAATACAGAAAAATTTATAGTCCCCCACAGGTGAATTGAAAGGTGCCAAAAATATATTGTATTATACGAATGCATAACGGTTATGTGTTTTTTGCAATTTTGCCCAGTCCAGATTTGTTGATAGACACCTTGCACTTAAATTTGAATCCAGCAATTTTATATTCACCACAGGTAAATTTTGAAAGGTGCCAAAATACCTTGTATTATACGAATACATAAAGATACGTGTTTTTTGACTTTGGCACACTACAGCTTTGTTCATTGAGGCAGCTTGCACTTAAATCTGAATCCAACAATTTTATAGTCACCACAGGTAAATTAAAAGGGCCAAAAATATCTTGTATTATACGAATACATAACAGATAAGTGTTTTTTTACTTTGGCGCACTACAGCTTTGTTCATTGAGGCAGCTTGCACTTAAAGGGGTGTTATCGTTTCATTAAATGGTCTTCAGAATAAGGGGACAGTGAAAACAAGCAACTTTGCAATTGGATGTCATTAACAAAGCTGCCTTGTTCGCATAGTGTCCCTTATCTTGGGGTTTTTATTTACACTGATATCCAGTGTGGGTCTAATCCCTCCTGATCCTCCCCCTTGCAATTCACTAGCTGAGAGCTCATTTACATTCTGTACACCCCGGGGTCGTTTCCATGGAGCTGTTGTTTCTGACTCAGAGTTAGGGGCCTTTAGCATTTTCTGTTCCACACCTAGCAGAAACAGACTGCAGCATATTGTACAATGAGAAAACATGACAGTTTTAAACCCGTGCCTAACTCTCCTGCATACACGCAGATCTGGGGCCGTTCTTAGAAAGCTGTAATACATCTCCACGGGAAGAGATCATTTGCTCAGATTAGATTGAATGCAGCCTGTGTATGTATACAGCTCTTATAAAATAAGACTGATAGAGAGAGACACAGTGATATGTGGACTCAGGGGGGAGGGGGGAGGGGGGGAGTCTCAGGCCAGCAGTGCAGGGGGGATGATGTCAACCAGCTGGGAGGGGAAGAAACGCCCCTGCATTCACAGAGCTTGGAAGCTAAGAGAAGTGTGACTCAGCCGAAGTAAGGAAGCGATACATCCCCTTTAAATCTGAATCCAGCAATTTTATAGTCACCACAGGTGAATTGAAAGGTGCCAAAAATACCGTGTATTATCCGAATCCCATTTCAGATAACTGTTTTTTTCACTTTGGTGCGGGCCAGCTTTGTTGATAGATCTACTTTGCATTTTATTTTTTGAATCCAGCAATTTTTGTTTTTATTTGAGGGATTTGAAAATAGCGTGATTTGCCGTCTTTTAATAAGAGACTTTTCCAAACTCTTCCATACCTTCTAAAATTTTTTATATTTTCTGAACATGGAGCGAAATGCAGGTGGTAAGAGAGCAAAGAGGGGGTAGGACATGGAGGTAGAGGTACGAGAGAAGGTGCCCCCCTTTCCAGTGCTGGCGACAACACGCATGCCAGCGGATCGTCAGTTTGCAGGACCGTTAGGCCTGTCATCGCTGGGTCAGGGCCCCGTGAATCTCAGTAACGAACAGCGTCGCCAATCTGTCCTTCAGTGGTTAATGCAACCTCATCCACATCCCTTTCCTCCTCGTCCTCCCAGTCCACGGGCCCCAAATGTCGTCATCAGCATCATCAGCATCCGTCCAACATGAAGCAGCCCAAATGTCAACTCGTGTACCCACCACTGTGGGTAATCCATTTTCTGAAGACCTCTTTGATGACAAATGCGGTTGGGGTCAGAAGGCATGTTAAAAGATGAAGAGGCCAAATAGGATGATTTTCTCTGCTCTGACGCCCAGTTACTGATGCCATCAGAGGAGGAAAAGGAAGCCGGTCAATCGGCAAAAAAACCGGGCGGTCGGCAACGCCTTGCAGTCCCTCTTGCTTGTAGCCCGCAGCTCCTGGATGCAGAATGTGAGGACGACAAAGTCACCTGTGTTGATGATGATGACGACATTGCGGATCCAACGGGGTCTTTTCAGCAGAATTTGCTTGCGAGCGCTTCATCACTGGACGAGGAGGAAGAAAGATGGGGTAATGTCAGTATGGTTCCGCCTCAAAAAGGGGAGGGGCGGTCGCAGAAGTCCGCTGATATGATTCCGCCAGCCACGGTCAGCGCAAACCCCGCTCCTCGCTTATCGCCGTCAAAAAGGTCTAGGACCTCTCAAGCCTGGGCCTCCATTGAGCAAGCCAATGATTCACCCAGCGATGTCATATGCCGCCTATGCCGTAAACGCATAAGTAGAGGCAAGAACCTTAGGTGGTTAACCACCACCAACATGTCTAGTTACATGCAGCGATGCATGAGTTGAAATGGAGGCAACACTTGGCCAAAAAAGGCCAGACCGACGCCCGGGCCTCCAACCCCTGTCACACCCTCTGTCTCCGCCTCCTCCTCCTCCGCCACCACCAAGCGTTCCTCAGCTGCCCATGTCTCTCAGAGTCATGAACAGGGATCAGCCTCCGCTTCAGCCTCCACCGTCGCCCGAGTACCACCAGCCCCCACCAGAGACCCATCCTACCCCTTCTCCTTCCCCAGTTTGACGACCCGCATGCCGTACAGCAGCCAGTCTGGCCAGCCCCGCCTTCTGTCTTCCAGGGTTTTGGGGGCAGAAGAAACACTTTAACCCAAACCATCCCCAAGCCAAAGCCTGGAATGTCGGCATTGCCAGGCTTTTGGCCTTGGAAATGTTGCCTTTCCGTCTGGTGGGCACAGATGGGTTCCGCCACGTCTGGCCTCGCCCCGCCCCCAATACCAGATGCCGAGCAGGCATTTTTTTGGCAGAAAATCCGTCCCTTGCCCGGCCAGCCACGTGTCATCTAAAATTTCAAGCGCGTTGTCTGCATCTGTGGCCGGAAAAGTCCATCTGACCACCGACACATGGAGTAGTAAGCACGGCCAAGGCCACTATATCTCTGTGACAGCTCACTGGGTGAGCTTGGTGGATGTCTCTGGTGGTGACGGTGGCTCTCAGGCTCGGCGCACGCTCTTCAAAAACGCAGGATGGTGCAGGGTTCTTTCCCCCAAGGTCCTCTGGTGGCATCACGTGCCCAGAGAAACCAGGCCGTGTTGAAATTAATCTGTGGCTACCTGCGGTGACAGCCGGGGTGCAAGACAGGAATCCAGGCGGTGGAATACAAGAACATGTACAGCAGGATACAGGAGTGTTAAACGTACACATAGCACCACAGGATACGGCAGGAACTGGACGGGTAACACATCAGGTACAGACCAGGGAACACGGCAGGAACAGGAGAGCACATACAGGACAGGAACACGGCAGGATACAGGAGACACAGACACGACGGACGGATGGCCAGGAGCTCAGATGACAAAGACACTGGACCAGCATCTCAGGGGTTAAAGACTCCAACAGCAGACCTGAGATGCTGGCAGGAGCTCAAGTTGGGAAGCAGCTGAGACTGCAACAGACTGCAATGAACTGACCCAGAGCAGAGGCAGGAACCTCCTCTTATAGGCAGGGGTCAGAGGTAAAGAGGAAGTAGACAGAGACAAGTAACCAATAAAAGACAGGAAACTGCAGCGCGCGCGCCCTAAAGGAACAGACACACACAGGACCCCAGGAAGCAACAGAACAGGACGGGACAGGTAACACAGGGAGGCACGACACGCCGACGGCCCAAGGCAGGGAACCGCGGCGAACCGTGACATACCCCCCCCTCAAAGCCCCCCTCCCCCCTCCAAATCACAAACATGGCGTTTCACACAGGTCAGGGCCCGCAACTTCTACGGGGGCAACCCCAAAACCAAGGTACGGGCTGAATATAGCCATATAGGGAAAAACCTAGATAAGGAAGTGCACTGGAAAACAAACGGGGCACTAGCCAAAATGGGGGCAACCCAGGGCGGGACCGTAAGCCACGGGGACTCAGAAGGCTCAGGCGAAGACCGTAAGCCACGGGGACTCAGAAGGCTCAGGGCGAGACCTTTAAGCCACGGGACTCAGAAGGCCAGGGCGAGACCGTAAGCCACGGACTCAGAAGGCTCAGGACAGACCGTAAGCCACGGGGCCCTCAGAAGCTCAGGGCGAGACCGTAAGCCACGGGGACTCAGAAGCTCAGGGGGGGATCGAAGCCACGGGGACTCAGAAGGCTCAGGGCGGGACCGTAAGCCACGGGGACTCAGAAGGCTCAGGGCGGGACCGTAAGCCAGGGGGACACAGAAGGCTCAGGTGGGACCGCAAGCCACGGGGACTCAGAAGCTCAGGGGGGACCGTAAGCCACGGGGACCAGAAGGACGCTCTGGGCTGGACCATGAGCTAGGCCAAACATTGCTCTGGGCTGGACCATGAGCTAGGCCAAACGGGTGCTCTGGGCTGGACCATGAGCAAACCCAAAACGGGTGCTCGGGGCGGGACCATGAGCTAGGCCAAACGGGTGCTCTGGGCTGGACCATGAGCTAGGCCAAACGGAAGCTCTGGGCTGGACCATGAGCTAGGCCAAACGGAAGCTCTGGGCTGGACCATGACCCTAGGCCAAACGGAAGCTCTTGGCTGGACCATGAGCTAGGCCAAAGGTGCTCTGGGCTGGACCATGAGCTAGGCCAAAGGGAAGCTCGGGGCTGGACCATGAGCTAGGCCAAACGAAGCTCTGGCTGGACCATGAGCTAGGCCAAACGGAAGCTCTGGGCTGGACCAGAGCTAGGCCAAAGGGAAGCTCTGGGCTGGACCATGAGCTAGCCCAAACGGAAGCTCTGGGCTGGACCAGGAGCTAGCCGAAACGGAAGCTCTGGGCTGGACCATGAGCTGGGCCCAAAACGGAAGCTCTGGGCTGGACCATGAGCTAGGCCAAACGGAAGCTCGGGGCTGGACCATGAGCTAGGCAACGGGTGCAGACGCTCTAAACGAGGGCAGGGTCACCCCGGCGGGATCTATGGTCAGTTCATACTGTAACGGTGCGGCACCGATGGACGTACGCCGAAGCGCCGACCGCTGACATCAGGGTGCGGATCCTCTGATCACCGCAGGCGAGGTGGTAGCTGGAGGACCACGCCAGGAAGTGGAGTCTAAGGGGCCCCTGGGCTTCACCAGAGCCCGCCGCAAGGCGGGATGGACTTGGCTGCGGGACCCCCAGGTCACTACCCCTGACGTGGCTACCTGCGGTGACAGCCGGGGTGCAAGACAGGAATCCAGGCGGTGGAATACAGGAACATATACAGCAGGGTACAGGAGGGTTAAACGTACACATAGCAAACCCCAGGATACAGCAGGGAAATGGACGGGTAACACATCAGGTACAACCAGGGAACACGGCAGGAACAGGGGAGCACATACAGGACAGGAACACGGCAGGATACAGGAGACACAGACATGACGGACGGACGGCCAGGAGCTCAGATGACAAAGACACTGGACCAGCATCTCAGGGATTAAAGACTCCAACAGCAGACCTGAGATGCTGGCAGGAGCTCAAGATGGGAAGCAGCTGAGACTGCAACAGACTGCAATGAACTGACCCAGAGCAGAGGCAGGAACCTCCTCTTATAGGCAGGGGTCAGAGGTAAAGAGGAAGTAGACAGAGACAAGTAACCAATAAAAGACAGGAAACTGCAGCGTGCGCTCCCTAAAAGGAACAGAGCACACACAGGACCCCAGGAAGCAACAGAACAGGACAGGACAGGTAAGCACAGGAAGGCACGACACGCCGACGGCCCAAGGCAGGGAACCGCGGCGTGAACCGTGACACATACAGCTATAATTATGGTCCTTTGGAACAGAAATGTGGCTTTTAAATGGCATTTCTCCCTCACAATTTTTAACAGTGGCTGAGAAGTCATATTTATAATTTTTTGGGGTCATGTAGCTGTGAAATACAGCAATAATCATGGTCCTTTGGATCAGAAATGTGGCTTCTAAGTGGCATTTCTCCCACACAATTTTCAACAGTGGCTGAGAAGTCATTTTTATAATTTTATGGTTTATGCTGCTTTGAAATTCAGCAATACTACAGGTCCTATTAAAAAAAATGTTGTTTCTAACAGACATTTGTTCTTCACAATTGTCCAAAGTGGCTCAAGGGTCATGCTTTGAATTTTGGGGGCATTTTGCTTTGAAATGCAGCTATACTACAGGTCCTATTATAAAAAAATGTTGTTTCTAACAGACATTTGTTCTTCACAATTGTCCAAAGTGGCTCAAGGGTCATGCTTTGAATTTTTGGGGGCATTTTGCTTTGAAATGCAGCTATACTACAGGTCCTATTATAAAAAAAATGTTGTTTCTAACAGACATTTGTTCTTCACAATTGTCAAGAGTGGCTCAAGGGTGATGGTGCTGTCAGAAACAGGAATAGGTAGGACACTGTTAATGGACACATATTGCAAAATGACTTGTTTTTGCAAGATCTTTAACATAGCTATCAATCCCTGTATTGAGACAACCCATTTAATACAATTAAAAAAAGAGAAACAAAGACATGGTGGGATTCCATCCTATTTTAAAAATGTGTTTTCTAGAATTAAACTACTAAAAAACTTGTATGTACAAAATAGCTGGTAAAAAAATTCCTCTGAATTGTACAAGGGTGGTACAGGAAAACTTGACCAGATGTAGGTTATTCAGAGGACATGGAGTATGGAGCATGGACAGAGAACAACGTACAGAGACAATTTCCTCCAGCATGTTGAGTAAAATGAGAAAAAGAATGCCAAGAAAAAGGGCACCTGGGTGGAACAGGAGCCTTAACCAGCAGTATTTCCAAGTGAAGCTCAATTGGTCCGCACTCATACGGAGGGGCAAAGCGCTACCCAGTGACAGGACAGTATATGTCCAGTGAAACTAAAATAGTGGTTGAAAGACTCCTATTTCCGGCACTTTTTTAAATCTGGGGTCATGCAGGTTTGGGGCTCATGCTGTGGCCCAGAGAGGGATAAGTCTATGTCCAGTGAAACTAAAATGGTGGTTGAAAGACTCCTTTTTCCCGGCACTTTTTAAATCTGGGGTCATGCAGGTTTGGGGCTCATGCTGCGTTCCAGGACAGGATATTCCATGTCCAGTTCAAGTAAAATGATGGTTCAAATCATACTGCCTTCTGGCACTTTTAATTTGTGGGTGATCGGTTTAAGGTCATGCTGTGGTACAAGACAGGGATAGTGAATGGTGGTGTGATTTTTTTTCTTGGCTTTTATAACCGGGGAAA
>JAODAL010082644.1:0-11505 GCA_025379985.1 Phyllomedusa bahiana
CATACCCACCCTTAGAAAGGGGGTGCAGAGACACATTGGGATTTCCTCGTGCTCAATCAAAGTATCTTTGTTGCAATTAATATTTCCTAAAAAAGTTTTCTTAGAATTCCTTGCAGTTTATTTTTCAGCAGCCCTATGCAATGAAGAATTACATATAACCCTCTTCTCTTCTCTACTGTGAAAGGGAAAAAGGAAAAAAGCATTTCTGGAAAATCCCTAAAGAACATTTTTTGCCTTTTAACATACATGAAAAAAATTTGAATTCTCGGTTCACATATTTTGATCCAAAAAATGTTTAAAACTGCCCCCACTTTTCCCCCGATCTCAAATAGGGCGTTTCCCACACTACTTTACCTCTCAATAGAGCCAAATTCCAGGCCTCTCCCCGGGCCAAACCCACCTCCCCTTTTTCCCAGAAGAAAAAAATAAAAAAAAAAACCCAAACCCCAAGCCGCACTTCTTAAAGACACCTTTTGAGAAAAAGGGGAGGTGCGAAAATCAAAATGGGGGCACCCATTCCTCCCCCCTAAAGGGGCGGTTGACCCAAATGAAGGCCTGGATGTGGCTCTATTGAGAGGTAAGGATAGGTAGACTTTCCCCCACCCTTTAATTAAAGTTGGGAAATCGTGGGGGAGCTTAAAAAAAAAAACTTTTGATCAAAAAATGTGAACCGAGAACCCCAAAGTTTTCCCTGTAGGAAAAAAAAAGACACCAGAATGGCCGGGCAGACTAATCTCACTTCACTGCTGGGACAAGTGCTCATATTCACAGTAGGAAACTCACAAAAATAGCCCTTTTTTTCCCTATTCCATAAACATTTTTTTGCTTTTCAAACTAAGTTCACAATACATTAGTGGTACCCCTTTAAAAAAAAACCTTGTTCTCAAAAAACCCGAGGCCCTGTGTTCCCAAAAAAAAATAAGTCAAATTTCTCTTGGGAAAGGGAGAGTTAAAAAAAATTTAAAATGTGGGGCACCCGAAAAACTACCTTTTGGAAAAGGGGGAAAAAAAGTCTTTGTTTCAAAGAAATAAAAAAAAACCACATATGGCAAAATCAAAAAGAAAAAAAAAACAAAAAATTTGGGAAAAGGGGGTGAAAGAAACAAAAACAACAAACGACAAAAATTAATTTTGTTTTTGGAAATCTTCTGCTGTTGGGGACCTAAAAGGGAGTGTAACAAAAAGCATGGATGCAAATGATAACACTGACCTCTCTCACCTCCGCTGAAAAACACTGACCTCTCTCACCTCCTGCGATAACACGACCTCTCTCACCTCCTGGGTTAAAAAACTGAAAACCCCTTTTCAACCCCCTGCCCGTAACACTGAAACCCTCCACCTCCTGGGGATTAAAATGACCTCCCCTCTTCCGCTGATAACACTGCCCCCCCTCACCCCCTCCTGCGAAAACAAGACCCTCTTTTCCGCCTGAAACACTGACCTCTCTCTCCTCCTGTTTAAACAAATGACCTCTCACACCTCCCTTTTTGATAACACTGCCTCCCCCTCAAACCCCCTGCTGATAAAAAAAGACCTTTTACCCCTCCTCTGAAAAACACTGACCTCCCCACCTCCTGCTGATTTAAACCCGAAACCCCCTTCCCCACCTCCTGCTGATAACAATGACCTCTCTCCCTCTCCTGCTGAAACCTGACTTCTCCCCTCCTCCCCCGTATAAAAACCGCTGACCTCCTCCTCCTCCTGTTTATAACACTGGGAAACCCCTCTCACCTCCTGCTGATAACACGACCCCCTCTCCTCCTTCTGATAACACTGAACTCTCTCCCCCTCTGATAAAAACTGACCTAACTCCCCCTCCTGCGAAAAACCCCTGACCTCTCTCCCCCCTCCTGTTTTATAACACTGACCATCTCTCCCCCCCCTGGGTTTATAACACTGACCTCTCTCAAACCCCCCGCCGATAACCAAAACCCCTTTACCTCCTGCCTGACAACAAATGAAACCCTTTTTTCCAAACCCCCTCGAAACCCCAAGACCTCATCTCACCTCCTCTGATAACACCCGACCTTCTCACCTCCTTTTTTTTAAAACACTGACCTCTCTCCTCCTGCTGATAACACTGACCTCTCTCACCTCCCCCCTGATACCCCAGACCCTCTCACCCCCCTGCTATAACACTGACCCTCACCCCCGTCTGATAACCCTGACCTCTCCCTCCTTTCTGATAACCCCCCGACCCCCCCTCCTCCGGGTGATAAAAAACTGAACTCTCAAAACCCCTTTCCCGATAACACTGACCTCTCCCCACCTCCTGCTGATAAACAGGGCCTCTCTCCTCCTGCGAAAACACTGCCCTCTCACACCTCCTGCTGATAACACTGACCTCTCCACCCCCCGCTTTATAACCTGACCCCCTCTTTTCTCGGCTTATAAAAAACTGACCTCCCTCACCTCCCCTGATAACACTGACTTCTCTCACCTTTCCCGCTGACCCCCCCAAAGAACCCTCCTCACCTCCTGTTAAAAAAAACACTGACCTCCCACCTTCTGCTGATTAAAAACTGACCTCCCCCCTCAACCCCACCCCCGCTGATCACACACCCCTCTCACCTCCTGCTGATAACACTGACCTCTCCCACCTCCTACCGACAAAATGACCTTTCCCTCCCCTTTCCCCGATAACACTGACCCTCTCACCTCCTCTTATAACACTGACCCTTCTTTCCCCCCGCTGATAACACCGACCCTCTCCCCCCTGCCCGATAACACGAAAATCTCACACCTTTTTTCCCGAAAAACCCCTGGGCCTCTCCTTTTCCCCCCTACTGAAAAACACTGACCTCTTACACCTCTTCCCGATAACACGACCTCTTCCCCCTCCTGCTGAAACACTGACCTCTCTCAAACCCCCGCTGATAATACTGACCCTCTCCTCCTGCGATAAACCCGCCCCCTCTCACCTCCTGCGTAAAACACCTTCCCATCTCACCTCCCCGCTGGATAACACGGGCCTCTCCCCCCCTGCGAAACACTGGGCCTCTCTCACCTCCTCCCGATAACACTTCCCCTCTCCTTTCGAAAAACACTGCCCTCTCTCCCTCCGCTGATAAAACTGCCCCCTCTCACCTCCTGCCCGAAAAACACTGCCCCCCTTCCCCCTCCTGCTGATAACACTGCCCTCTCTTCCCCCTCCTGCTGTAACACTGACCTCTTCCCCCTCCTGCGTTTTAAAACTGAACTCTCTCACCTCCTGCTTTTAACCCCTGACCCTCTCACCTTTCCCGCTCATAACAAACGACCTCTCCCCCTCCGCGAAAACACTGACACCCCTCTCACCCTCCTTAAAAACCCGACCCTTTTCCCCACCTCCTGCTGATAAAAAAAACCCGACCCAAATTTTCCCTCCTGCTGATAACACTGCCCTCTTTTCCCCCCTCCGCTGATAAACTGACCTCTCCCCCCTCCGCGATAAACTTAACCTCTCACCCCGCCTGCTAAAAATGACCTCTCTCACCTCCCGCTCAAAAGCACTGAAACCCCTCACCTCCCCGCTGATAAACCCCCGACCCCCCTCTCCTCCGTTTGATAACCTGAACCCCTCTCACCTCCCGCTGATAACATTGTCCTCTTTTACCTCCCCCCGCCACACACTGAAACCCCTCTCACCTCCTGCTACAAACTGACCTCTCTCACCTCCCCCTGTAACACCGACCCCCCCTCCACCTCCTGCTGATAACACTGACCTTTTCTCCCCTTTCTAATAACACTGACCTCCCCTCCCTGCGAAAACACTGACCTCCTCTCCTTTCCCGCTGAAAACACCGACCTCTCTCAAACCCCCCGCCCGATAACACGCCTTCCCCTCACCTCCCTCTGACAAAACTGACCTCTCTCACCTCCTGCGATAACCCCGACCTCTCTCACCTCCTGGTGATAACACTGACCCTCTCACCTCCTGCTGAAAAACACTGACCTCCCTCACCCCTGCTTATAACCCGACCTCTCCACCTCCTTCCCGAAAAAAACCCCGAAATCTCTCTCACCTCCCTGCAAACACTGGGCCTCTCCCCCACCTTCCTGCTGTAACCCGACCTCCCCCCACCTCCTGCTGATAACCTGACCTCTCTCACCTCCTGCTGATAAAACTGGGCTTTCCCCTCACCCTTTCCTTTCTGCCCAAAAATGCCCCTTTTCTCACCTCCCCTGAAAACCCCTGACCTCTCTCACCCCCCCTGCTATAACACTGAAAACCCCTCTCCTCCTGCGAAACAAAGAAACCCCTCTCTCCTCCTGCTGATAACACTGTCCTCTCTCCTTTCCCGCTGATTAACCCCGAAATCTCAACCCCCTTTTCCTGATAACAAATGACCCCCTCCTCCTCCCCCTGATAACAAATGACCCCTTAAAAACCTCTTCCTGAAAACACTGACCCTTTTCACCCCCCTGCTGATAACACTGAAAACCTCTCTCACCCCCCTGCGAATTTAAAACGACCCCCTCTCCTCCCTGATAACACGCCCCTCTCACCTCCCTTTTTTTTTTTTTTTTTTTTTATTTTTTCCTTTTTTTTTTTTTTTAATTTTTAAAACTGACCTCTCTCACCTCCTGGCCCGATAAACCCCCGGGCCTCTCCCTCCTGCTGATAACACTGCCCCCCTCAACCCCCCTGCGATAACCCTGCCCTCCCCCCTGCGATAAAAACTGCCCCTCTCACCCTCTGCGATAACACAAACCTTTTCTCACCTCCGCGATAACAAATGCCTCTCTCCCCCCTGCCCCGATTTAAAAAACCGGCCCCCCCTTCCACCTCCTGCTGATAACCCCTGAAACCCTCCCCTCCGCTGATAACACTGGGAAATCTCTCAAGCCAGCTAACACGGGGCCCCTTCCCCACCTCCTGCCCAAAGCAAATGACCCCCTCAAACCCCCTGCTGATAACGCTGGGCCCTCCAAACCTCCCCTGTTAAAAACACTGACCTCTCTCACCTCCCCTGAAACTTGTCCCCCCTTTTTCCTCCCGCGACCCAACCCTGACCTTTTCCCCCCTCCTGCTGATAAAACTGACCTCCTCACCCCCGCTCCAAAAACGACCCTTTCACCTCCGCTGATAAACAAAGACCTCCCCACACCTCCCTGATAAAACTGACCTCTCTCCTCCTGCTGAAAAAACATGAACCCTCTCCTCCTTCTGATAACACTGACCTCCTCCTCCCCTGCGATAACACTGACCTCTCTTTTTCCTCCTGCTAAACCCGACCCCCCTCCACCTCCCCCTGATAAAAAACGGGGCTTCTCTCACCTCCCCCCTTTACAACAATGACCCCTCTCACCCCCCTGCTGGGAAAAAAAAAAACTGAAACCCCCTCACCTCCTGCTGATAACCTGACCCCCCCTCACCCCCTGCCCGATAACACTGACCCTCTCTCACCTCCTCCCGATAACACTGACCTCCCCTCAAACCCCTGCTGATAACACTGACCTCTCTCACCTCCTGCCCGATAACCCCTGACCTCTTCCCCCTCCTGCGATAACAAATGCCCCTCTCACCTTTCCCCCCCGACAAAAAATTTACTTCTCTCACCTCCCGGATAACAAATGACCCTCTTTACCTCCTGCTTAAACACGACCCCCTCTCCTCCGCCCGAAAACAATGACCTCTCTCCCCCCTCTGATAAAAAACCGACCTCTCCCCCTTCCGAAACCCCGGGAAATCCCCAAAAAACACCTTTTCCCGATACCACTGACCTCCCTCCCCTCCTACTGAAAACCACTGAAACCCCTTTCCCCCCTTCCTGAAACACTGACCTCTCCCCACCTCCGCTGAAAACCTGGCCTCTCCCCCTTTCCCGCGAAATAAAGGGCCCCCTCCTCCGCTTTAAAAACCTGCCTCCTCACCTCCCGCTGATAACACCCGGAAACCTTTTCCTCCCGCCCGATAACCCCGAACCCCCTCTCACCTCCCGCTGGGTAACACTGCCCTCCTCCTGGGTTAAAACCGCCCCTTTTCACCCCTGCTGAAAACACTGCCCTCCCACCTCCTGCGGGTAACACGACCTCTCTCACCTCCGCTGATAACACTGACCTCTTTTTCCCCCCATGCTGAAAACCTGCCCTCTCCACCTCCGCCGATAACACGACCCTCCCCTCCTCTGAAACCCCTGAACTACTCTCACCTCCCCCTGTTTAAAACGACCCTCCCCACCTCCCCCGCTCAAACACTGACCTCTTTTACCTCCGCGATAAACACGACAAACCTCCCACCTCCGCTCTAAACACTGACCTCTCTCACCTCCTGCTATAACACTGACCTCCCCCTCCCTCCTGCGGAAAAACACTAGCCCTCTCTCACCTCCGCTGATTAAAACTGACCTCTCCCCTCCTGCTGAAAAAAACTGAACCCCCTCACCGCCTGCTAACACTGAACCCCTCTCACCCCCTCTAAGCACTGACCTCTACCTCCTGCTGTAACGCTGACCTCTCTCTCCCCTTTTGATAAAAACTGACCTTTCTCACCTCCCGCTGTAACAAAGTTCCCCTTTTACCTCCTCGACAACAACTGACCCTCTCCCTCCCCCCCTGATAACACTGACCTCCTCACCTCCTCTGATAACCAGACCTTTCTCACCTCCTGCTGATAACACTGACCTCTCTCCTCCTGCATTAACCCCTGACCCCCCTCTCCTCCTGCTGATTTAAACTGACCTCTCTTTCCCCCTGCTGATAACACGACCTCTCTCTCCTCCTTCTGATAACACTGACCTCTCTCACCTCCTGCTGATAACACTGACCTCTCTCCTCCTGCTGATAACACTGAACTCTCACACCTCTTCCTGATAACACTGACCTCTCTCACCTCCTGCTGATAACACCGACCTCTCTCCTCCTGCTGATAACACTGAACTCTCACACCTCTTCCTGATAACACTGACCTCTCTCTCCTCCTACTGATAAACACAAAAAATCTTACACCCCTTTCCCGATAACCCTGACCTCTCTCAAACCCCCTGCGATAAAAACTGAACCCTCTCTCCTCCTTCTGATAACACTTTCCCTCCTCACCTCCCGCGATAACACTGACCTCTCTTTCCCCCCGCTGAAAAAAACTGAAACCCCCTCACACCACCCCTTTCCGATAACAAATGACCTCTCTCTCCTCCTACGATAACACTGAAACCTCTCTCTCCTCCCTACTGAAACACTGCCTTTTTTACACCTCTTCCTGATAACACTGACCTCTCTCACCTCCTGCTGATAATACTGACCTCTCTCCTCCTGCTGATAACCCCTGCCCTCCCCTCACCTCCTGCTGAAACAAAGGCCTCCCCCCCCACCTCCGCTGATAAAAACGACCCAAATCCCCTCCTGCGATAACACTTTACCCCTCTCACCTCCCCGCTGATTAAAAACTGACCTCTCTCAAACCCCCTGCCGAAAAACACTGCCCTCTCTCACCTTCCCGCTGGATAACACTGCCCCCTCTCCCCCTGCTGATAAAAACTGAAATCTCTCAAACTCCTCCTCATAACACTGACCTCTCTCACCTTTCCCGCCATAACACTGACCTCTCACCCCCGCAGTTAACACTGGGCCCCCTCTCTCCCCCTCCTGCGAAACACTGACCTCTCCCCAAAAACCTGTTGATAACCCTGACCTCTCTCCCCTGCTGATAAACGAAACCCCTCTCACCCCTGGGTGATAACACTGACCTTTTCTCACCTCCTGCTGAAAAACGCCACCCCTCTCCTCCTGCTGATAACACTGCCCTCTCTCACCTCCTGCTGATAACACTGACCTCTCTCACCTCCTGCTGATAACACTGACAACTCTCACCTCCCTGCTGTTTAAAAACGACCTTTTCCCCCTCCTGCATAAAAAAAATGACCCTCTCACCTTTCCCCGCTGGGTAAAAAACCGCCCCTCTCTCACCTCCCGCTGATAACACTGACCTCTCTCCCCCTCTGAAACACTGACCCCTCTCCCTCCTGCTGAAAACACTGGCCCTCTCTCACCTCCTGCTTTATAACACTTTACCCCTCTCCCCCCGCTTTATAACACTGACCTCCTCACCCCTTCATAACACCGACCTCTCACCTCCTGCTGATAACACTGACCTCTCTCCTCCTGCTGAAAACACTGACCTCCCCTCACCTCCTCTATTTTAAAACGACCTTTCTCCCCTGCTAACAAATGGCCCCCTCTTCCCCCTCCTGCTGATAAAACTGACCTTTCCCCCCCTGCTGATGACCCTGACCTCCCACCTTCCCCCTGAGGGCCCGACCTCTCTCCCCTCCTGCTTTTAGGGGCCCTGACCTCTCTCACCTCCCCGCGATAACACTGACCTCTCTCCCCCTCTTGCTGAAAGACCCGACTTTCTCTCCCCTCCTTTGATAACTGACCTTGCTTTCTTCCTGCTGATACACTTACACCCTCCCACCTCCCGCGAAAAACACTGAAACCCCTCCCACCTCCCGCTGATAACACCCGACCTCTCTCACCCCTGCTGATAACACTGACCTCTCACCCCTCCCGCGGGTAAACACGAACCCTCCCCCTCACCTCCGGGTCCCTAACACTGACCTCTCACCTCCTGCTGATAGCACTAAAACCCTCCACCCCTGCTCATAACCTGACCTCCACCTCCGGGTGATAAGCACCCAAACCCCTCCACCTCCCCCTTTAAAACTGACCCCCTCACCTCCTGAGATAGCAAATCCCCCTCTCGCCAAAACCCCCCGCGGGTAACACTGACCCCCCTCTCACCTTCCCCCCTATAAAACGGACCCCTCCCCCTCCTGCTGAAAAAAACTGACCTTTTCTCACCTCCTGCTGACAACAAGAAACCCCTCTCCTCCTCCCTTTCTGATAACACGGGCCCCCTCTCCTCCTGCTGATAAAAACTGAAACCCCTCTTCCCCCTCCTGCTGATAAAAACTGACCTCCTCCCTTTCCCGCTAATAACACTGACCTCTCTCCCCCCCTCTGATAAAACTGAACCCCTCTTCCCCCTCCTGCTGGGGTAACACTGACCCCCCTCCCCTCCTGCCCGAAAACACTGACCTCTCCCCCCCCCTCTGAAACACTGACCTCCCCCTCCCCCTGCTTTATAAAAAACGACCTCCTCCCCCTCCTTCTCATAACACTGACCCCTCTCACCTCCTGCTGATAGCACTGAAACCACCCCTCACCTCCCCGCTGATAACACTAACCTTTCTCTCCTCCTGCTGATAACAAAACCGCCCCCCTCTCGTCCTGCCCCGAAAACACGGGCCCCCTCTCACCTCCGGGTGAAAAACACTGACCTCTCTCACCTCCTGCTGAAAAAAACTGACTTCTCTCAAACCTCCGCGGACAACAATGACCTCTCTCCTCTCCCTGCTGATAACACGGGCCTCTCTTTCCCGCTGAAAACACTGACCCTCTCTCACCTCCTGCTGAAAAACAAGGGCCTCTCTCACCTCCTGCGATAAAAACTGACTTCTCCACCTCCCCCGAAAAACAATACCTCCTCTCCCCCCCTATAACACTGACCCCCTCTCTCCTCCTGCGGGAAAAAAACTGACTTCTCTCAGCTCCTGCTGATTTAAAACGAAACCCCTCTCACCCCCCCCTGCTGAAACACTTTACTTTTCCCCACCCCTGCGACAACAATGAAACCCCTTCCTCTCCTGCTGATAACACTCATTGTCAGAGAGACAAATCAAGAAGTCAAAGAATTAGGCCCTTTTTTTTTAAAAATAAATCCCCATACTGCAAAGCAATATATTAAGAGTTGTTTGTGTCCCGGGAAACAAATTCCCACTGTTTACCATAATATAATTTTTAAGTCCAAAATTCTGTGCGGATTAGTCTTTTGTTATATCTTGATGGCGGTCAGAGCTTTGTTTTACTGACACAGAGCTCCAAATCCCCTGCACGGGCTTCGGTTTAGGAGAAAATATAGCATCTGCCTGCAGCCATCACCAGGGCGACTCAAATGCATACCGTGTTAAATTTCTGAGGTCAAAGTTAAAATTTAGTAAAGCACTAAGCCCCTTTAGCTCCCCCCAGAAAAACCCCCACTGCCCGCAAACTTGTAAGTCTATGTCTATGCAGAGAATTTGGAGCTTTGTATCAGAAAATCTAGCTTTCACCAGGAGACAATGGTCTCAGGAGCAGGTAATCTTTCTAAATCACCCCAGTCTTAAAGGATAAAAAAATTTTGGGTTTAAGCTTTCAGTGCACATTCCACTAAACTAAATCATGTCATGCTTCAAAGTGTTCCCGTTCTGCCGAGGCCGAAGGTTAATTTCTTGAAATACATTTTTCTGCAGCTTCGGTGCCGCTGAGTTATGTCAAAATGACGAGCGGGGAGAGAGGTTAAAACAACTTGAACTTTGTTGCCTCCTTAATAGAATCAGAAATTTTCTTTCTGTACAAGTGATTGAGAGCTGCTGCCCTATATTTATTTAGTGAAGTGACCTGTAAGACAGTGTCATAGTAAAACTGTTTTCCGGGCTTTGGAAAAGACAAGGCTGAGAACACAAAGCCACCCCCCAAAACCCCACTCCCTCCGCAAAAATACACAGAAAATCATTTAGAAAGTTTGGGCCAAACTGGGGAATGGTTTTTCGTCTTCTCTTAGTAATATCTTAAAGGGACACTACCATCAACATTTTTTTTTATCGAAACTTGTAATATTTTTTCATATTTTTAAATTGAGTGGTTGTTTGTTTTTGTTTTTGTCAGTTTTTTTTAAAGTTCCCCTCAATACATAATTCTTGGGTTTTTCCCCTGAAGGAGGGAAATTTAGGGAAAACTTGACACTTCCCCTTTCAGGCCCGCTATAGCCCGGGGGTGTAAGGGGGCCCTTTTACACCTTATTGGGAGGGAAAGGTTGGGAGCCGTAACCCCCGCGGGGCCCATTTGCGCTGCAAAACGGCGGAATCTTCCCCGTTTAAAATTTCCGTAATTTACAGTTCTCATAAGAACTTTGGGTTCCGTCTCTCTCCCCCTCTGCGAATCCGCCGGGCAGGGAAAAGTGGGCAAGCCAAATTTTTTTTACCGGGGTGGGACGCGCCGTAAAATAGTGAATGTCAAAGGGGGGCCCCGGCGAAACTCCAGCCCTCCGCCCCCCCCCCTGCTGCACCCCAAACCGGCCTAGGCGGGGGCGAAATCCGTTTCCCCTAAGTACATCCGGGAATAAGCCGGGTGAACCCAGCCTAAGTGTTATCACCGGAACCCCCGATAAGTTGGGAAAAACAACTGGAAACTCCTCCGTGGGAGGAAAAAAATTACCCATTATTTCCCAAAAGACTTGCTCTTGTTATTGACCTTTTGATCTAGTCTAATCTTTGTCAGGGCTGTCAAAAGGGAACCCCTAAACAATCATTGGGGCCCTTAACTACTAATTTTTTAAAAGAGACCCACATAAGCCTTATTAGAAATTAGAAATCAATTTTCAATCGATCTGGGGCCCAATCTTTATCTAGGTCTATCCAAGAAAAGAAAAAACGATCCTTCGTCATAACCCCACTACTTGTTGGGTGTTCACCCCGTGCTCTTAAA
>JAODAL010082645.1:0-11505 GCA_025379985.1 Phyllomedusa bahiana
CCGTGCTGGGGGAATCAAACAGCGAATTCGCAAACCGCCCCTCCCTTTTTGGGGGCGGGCCCCCTTTGCGAACTACCCCCCATCATCTTCCTCCTCGTCCAGTAAATTAAAGGGCGCGTCGAAAAGGAAAATTCCTACTGAAAAGACCACGTTGGATCCGCAATGTCGCATCAATAAATCATAAACACGGGGTAAATTTGGTCGTCCTGACATTCTGCATCCGGGAGCTGCGGGCTCCAAGCAGGGGGCCACTGCAAGGCGTTCCCGACCGCCCGGGGGATTTTTTGCCGATTGACCGGCTACCTTCTCCTCCTCTGAGGGCCCTTTCAGTAACGGGGCGTCAGACCCAGACAAAATCATCCTTTTTGGGGCCTTTTGGCCCTTTGGGAAAATTTTCCTTCTTGCCCCCCAACCGCATTTTGCCCATCAAAGAGGTCTTCAGAAAATTTTAAATTCAAAGGGTGGGTACCGATTTTGAATTTGGGCTCCCTTTCCCGTTTTCAGTTGGAGGGAAAGCTGAAAATGCTTTTTGACACATTTTTTGGCCGTGACGGGGAGGACGATAAAAAAAGACTGCTGGATGCGGGTTTCCCCACTAAACCACTGAAAAAACAATTGGACGCTTTTTCTTACTGAATTTAGGGGTTGGCGATTTTTATCGAAAAAAAGTTGAAATGGGCCCAAGGTTTTTTGGTGATCGAAATTTCCAATCGTGCGAAAAAAAAAGGGGTTAAAATCTGAGAAACCATCTATTAAGATCCGCCTTTTTCGCGTTTCCCTGTCTTTTTGGCGGCCACAAAAAATTTTACAGAAAAAGAACCGGGGGTGAGATGGGGTGGGGGCAAAATTCATGACTGGGATGTTAGGGGTTGGGGCGTTTGGGCGGGAAAAAATTCACATGCCCCCCCCCTCTTTTTACATAAACAGCTTTTCCTGTTCAGCCTCAGTGTCTCCCCACGTCTCATGGGGAAAAGGGCCCTCGCCTCCCGGGGCCAAACACCCTCACGAAATTAGTCTTTTCTGCACAGAAAAAAACCTCTACAATTAGCTGTGACCCTTTCCCAAATTTTTATTTAATTAGAGATTTGAAATTTGATGTAGTTAGCTAAGAATTTAAAAGCAGCATCTACCGCGGGTAATTCTCGGCGGGGGGAGCGGGGGGGGGGGGCCCCACGGGCAACACAAAAAGCTCATCTATAAAGAACACTGGAAAAAAAAGTTAAACCAAAACTTAGTGAAAACTTTTTAAATTGAATATCTTTATTATTAACAATTGGCAAATTGAAAATATTTCCGGGAAAAGGGGGCAGCCGAACTTATTTTGGGATACAACATCATTTCTAGTAAAATGCGGGTTTCCTCTTTGTTAGGTAAAAACCCTCCCCCTTTTAATTATCAGAAAAAACATATTTCAGAAAAAGGGTTCATTTTAATTTTACCCATTACACCTGGGGACTGTTGATATATCCACCTTGCAGTTAAATTCCCAACCCCAGCAATCTTGAAATTCGGGCCACGGGTTTTTTTTGTTGCCAAAAATCCCCTTTGTATCATACGAAAACAAAACAGTTCCCGTTTTTTTTGATTTTTGGCCCCCCATCATTGTTCATTGCCCGCAGCACCACGTAAATTTTTAAAAACCAATTCTAAATTAAACTCCCCAAGGGTAATTAAAAGGGTTTCAAAAAAAAACCGTGTTTTCATACGAAAACATAACAGTTACGTGTTTTTTTTACTTTTTGCAAAACCCAGCATTGTTCATTAAACCCCAGCACCCACGTAAATTTAAAAACAGCAATTTTATATTAAACCCAGGGGGAATTAAAAGGTGAAAAAAAAAATACCGTTTATTAACCAAAATAAAACGGGTTTTTGTGTTTTTTGATTTTTAAAAACCCCCCAAAATTTGTTCTTTGAGGGAAAGCATCAACATAAATCTTAAAACAGAAAAATTCTATATTCACACACAGGGGGAATTGAAAGGTGCAAAAAATACCTTTTAATTATAACCAAAACAAAAAAAAACAGTTTTTTAAATGTGTTTTTTTTGGGAACTTTTCCCCAACACCCAGCATTTTTTTATTGACGAAAGCATCTACGTAAATTTTAAAAACAAAATTTCCCTATATTCACCCAGGTAATTGAAAGGTGCAAAAAATCTGTTTAAAAAAACCCAAAAAAACTTTAACAGAAACGTGTTTTCTAACTTTTGCAAAACCCCACTTTGGGGTTCCTTGACGCAGCATCTACAAAATTTAAAAAACAGAAAATTCTATATTAAACGCCCCGGGTAAAATTAAAAAGGTGCAAAAAAATACATTTTTATTATCCCAAAAAACAAAACGATAGGTTTTTTTTTTTTATTTTGCCCAGCCCAGATTTTTTAAATTAACCCCCTTGCATTTAAAATTTTTAATTTCCAGAAAATTTTTTTTTTGGGATTAGAGGGTTTTGGGAAAATTTCCCTGTGTTTTTGGCCGTCTTTTAAAAAAGAGATTTTTCCAAAACAAACCCAAAACCCTTTCCCTAAAATTTTTTTAAATATTTCTGAACAGGGAGCGAAATGCAGGGGGTGAACGAGCAAAGAGGGGGGTAGCACATGGAGGTAGAGGAAACGAAAAAAGGGCTCCTTTCAGGGGGCGGGGCGACAACAACCTTTCCAGGGGATCCTCATTTGCGGGAACCGTTGGGTCCTTCTTTCCGCGGGGGTCAGGCCCTGTGAATCTAAATAACAACATCTTTCCCCAATCTGCCCCTTGAGTGGTTAATGTATCCTGCATCTAGCAGCTTACCTCCTTGTCCTCAGCAGTCGGGGGCCACAAATGTCCCATCAAAACATCTCAGAAATCCGTCCAACATGAAGCAGCCCAAATATCAACTCGGTACCCACCACGTGGATAACCCATTGCCCTGGGGGACCTCTTTGATGAAAAAATTGGGGTTTGGGGGTCAGAAGGAAAGGGGAAAAATTTTAAAGAGGATGATTTAGCCCTGCCCTGACGCCCAGTTACTAAAGGGCCACCCAGAGAGGGAAGGAAGCCCGGTTTCAAATCGAAAAAAATCCCGGGGGGGTCGGAAACCCCGGCCTTGCAGTGCCCCTTGCTTGTAGCCCGAAATTTCTGGTTTCGGGAAAAGTCAGGACGACCAGCCCAACCTGTGTTGATGAAAATGATGAAAAACGACATTGCGGATCCTTCCGGGTTTTTTCCCGCAGTTTTTTTGCTTGCAGCGCTTCATCAGGGGATGAGGAGGAAGACGTTTGGGTTTATTGTAAATTTTGGGGTTCCCGGGCCACAAAAAGGGAAGGGCGGCCCCGCAGAAGCCCCGCTGTTTATGTTTTCCCCCCCCAGCCACGGCCCAGCGCAAACCCCGCTCCTCGCTTTTTCGCCGCCCAAAAAGGTCCAGACCTCTCAAGCCTGGGCCTTCTTTGAGCAAGCCCCTGAAATTTACCCAGCAAATTTCCCCAAAGCCCGCCTTTGGGCCCAAACGCATAATTTGAGGCAAGAACCTAAGTGGGTTTAAACCAAACCCCCAACATGCTAAATCACAAAGCCCGCAATGCAAGAGTTGAAAAAGGGGGGGAAACAAATTTGGCCAAAAAAGGGCCCGACCGACGCCGGGGCCCCCAACCACTGTCACACCCTCTTTTCCCCCCTTTCCCCCTCCCCCCGCCACCACCAAAACGTTTTCCCCAGCTGCCCCAAATCCCTCAGAGTCATGATCAGGGGCACCTCCGCTTTTACCTCCCCCGTCCCCCCCCAGTACCACCAGCAACCCCCAGAACCCATCCTACCGCTTCTCCTTCTGGGAAATTTGGGGACCTCACCCCCGGACAGCGGGCCCTTCTAGCAGCCACCTTCTGTCCTTTTTAAGGGTTTTGGGGGGCAGAAGAAACACTTTAAAAACCCCAAAACCCTCCCAAAGCCCCAAAAACCTAAATTTTTCCCGGATTGCCCGGCTTTTGGGGGTTGGAAATGTTTTCCTTTCCCTCCCGGTTTGGGAAAACAGATTGGGGTTTCCCCCACGTCATGGCCCCCCCCCCCCCCCCTTTCCTGCCCCCCCTACCAGATGCCGAGCAGGCATTTCTTTGCCAGAAAAGGCCTTTCCCTTTCCCTTGCAGCCACGTGTCCCTCCCAAAATTTTCCCAACGCGTTGGGCTGCATCTGTGTCCGGAAAAAATCCCTCTTTACCAAACCCAAAAAATGGCTAGAAAACCCCGGCCAAGGCCGCTATATCTCTTTAAAACTCACTGGGTTTAGCTGGGTGGTTTTCCCCTGGTTTACGGTGGCTTTTCCCCGGCTTTGGGGCAACCTCTCTTAAAACCGCAGGGGGTGGTGCAAGGGCCCCTTTTCCCCCCCAAAGGGCCTCTTTGGGGGCATTTAAAAGGGCCCGAGACACCCGCCGTGTTTAAATTAAAACTGCCTTGGAGGGCCATCCCCCACACAGGGCAGGAAATTGGACGGCTCAAGCAACAAACCCCAGCCTGGCTGGGTGACAAAAAACCTTTTGCCAGGCAAGGGGGGTGCGATTTAAAGGGGAAATCCTTTCCCGGCCGGCCCCCTTTAAAATCGGTTAGGGTTTGGAAAAAACATCTCTTCCTGGCAAAAATGTCCCGAACCTTGCCTCCAGAAAATTTTTTAAAAGAGCTACCCGGTCTGGACTCCTGCTGAAGAAGGCCCCGAGGTTTTGAGTTCGCACTTCGCCGTTCGCACCCTGCTTTTGTCCCCCTGGCTTTCGTTTCAGCGTTTGCTCGGCCTCCCCTCAACCGTCCATTTGACGTGGCAAACACGCCGGGAAATTTCCCCCCTCCCCCATGCTCCAGCGATTGTGGCAGCAGCGGGGGAATGAAAATTAACCCCAGTACGAAATTTACACATGGCCACAAGCACGGTGCGGCCCCCCGGGGGTTGAAAAAACCCCCGGGAAAAGGGGGCAAGGAAAAAAGCTCTGCACCATTTCCCTTTCCAGTTTTGAAAAAGCCACCAAAATTGGGGCAGTGCGGACAAAACCCCCCCCCGTCAACCCTGACATTGTGGTGACTTAGTTTTTTGGAACGATCTTGGACACCTTTAAACCCAAAAGGGGGCCCCCCAGCGCGGAGGGGGGAGACGGACACAGGGTGTGGACCCCAGAGCCTTTTCTTTTCCCTCAAAATCCACAAGGCCCCCACAGCCCTTTTACAAAATTTTATCGGTCCTTCCCTTAGGCAAATGGGTTTGGGGTCAAGCTAAGGGAAGGGGGCGCAAACACTCTCGGGGGCATCATCCCAACAAGTCCGGGCTGTGTTTAAGCTGTGCCGGAGGGAGCGGAGGAGAGGGAGGAGAAGGTAAATTTTTGAAAACCGAAAAAATGTTACCGACGTCCCTTTCCTTGGAAAAAGGGTTGGGGCGAATTTTTAAAGGGGGAGGGGGAAAATGAGGAAGATCCCTTTTTCTAGTGGCCCCCCGACCCCCGAGGGGTTGGGAAAACAAGGCTTTCCCTCTCTCACATGAGTGCTTGGGTCTTCCCCTTTTTCCCCCAACAAAGATCCTCGCATTAAGGCCCTCAAAAAGAAAAACAGTTACTGGGTTTGGGCCCCCCTCCTGGATCCCCGGTACAAAACAAAACTCACAAATTTTTCCCTTTCCCCCCACCCAAAAAGAGGGGTAAAAAGCAGGGAAAAAGGAGACCTTGCTGATTGATCAACTGGGGAAAATCTGTTGCATCTGCTTTACGTTCCCCAAATGTCACGGTGGGAAAAACATCAGCGCGTGACACAGTAGATGACAAGTAGGCGAAACGGCAGCAGCAGGGAAGGTGGCAGAAGCCCAATGGGTGACCCTTGGGGAATTTTTTGTTTACCCCCCTTTACCAACGCATGCAATGGGAGGGGGGACACTCCAAAACACAGAGATCAGCTTAAGATCATGGTGCACGACTAATCTGCGTCCTCAACACCGATGTTTTTGCATGTGTTTCCTCGGACCCAATAGACTTCTGGGTATCAAAATGACGAATGCCCCGAGCTGCTCGTCAACCCATAGAGGTTGGTTTGTCCTGCCCAGCATCAGCGTCCAAATCTGAGCGGGACCTTCAGCACAGCTGGAGAGAGTCATTACAGACAAACGCATCCGGCTTTCCACAGATAATGTGGATCGTTTGACTTTCCAACAAGATGAATCAGGCATGGATCTCTGTAGGATGTTGTGGCCCCAATTGCCAGAGGATCACCGAATTAGAGTGCCGGTCCTATCTCACATTCCTTTCAAAAACACAAATTGTCCTCCTGAAAACTTTTTTTTAAAATGATAATTTCTTAAACTGCAGTATTTTTATATCCTCTTTTCTCTTTATTCTCTTTGCTGTGAGGAGACTGTAAAAGACAGCAAGAGTTTTTCAACTGACAACTACCGTAGTCCATTTACTACTTTATCTTAAGAAGTTATCGCAATGTCAATGCGGTTTTGAGGTCATTTGCTGTGAGATAACAGCTAAATTATGTCCCTTTGGAACAGAAATGTGGCTTCAAAGTGGCATTTCTCCCTCACAATTTTTTTAATTAGTGGGCTGAGAGTCATATTTATATTTTTTGGGTCATGTAGCTGTGAGTATACAGCAATAATCATGTCCTTTGAACAGAAATGTTTATGGGGGGGCGGGGGGGAGAGAGGGGGGGAGGGGGAGGGGAGTGGATTTCTCTCTAACAATTTTAACAGTGGCTGAGAGTTCATTTTTTAATAATTTGGTTTGGGTCATGCTGCTTAGAAATGCAGCAATACTACAGTTCCCTATTATAAAAAAAATGTTGTTTCTAACAGACATTAGTTCTTCACAATTGACCAACAGTGGCTCAATTTTCATGCTTTGAATCTTTGGGGGCATTTTGCTGTTGAAATGCAGCAATACTACAGGTCCTATTCTAAAAAAATGTTGTTTCTTCTAATAGACATTTGAAGTTGCTATTTTGTACCACAACTTGTCAAAAGTGGCTTCATGGGTCATGTTTATGAATTTATGGTGTGCATTTTGACTGTGTAATCATGTCCCAAACAATACTACAGGTCCTATTATAAAAAAAATGTTGTTTCTATCTTCTTCAAACAGACATTTTGTTCTTACAATTGTCCAAATGGTCTCAATGGTCATGCTTTGAATTTTTGGGTGACATTTTCAGTGACATGCCAGCTATACTACATGTCCTTATTCTAAGAAAAATGTTTTTGTTTCTTTTCTAACATACATTTGTTCTTACCACAATTATCAAGAGTGGAGCTCAAGGGATGGAATGGTAGCTGTCAGAAACAGGAATATGCTAGGGACACTGTTAATGGACACAATATTGAGCAAAATGGACTTGTTTTTTTGCAAAAAATCTTTAACAAAACAGCTATCAACCCTGCAGTAATCTATTAGACACAACCCATTTAATATATCAAGTGTAAAAAAAGAGAATCACAAAGACATGGAGGGATTCACATCCTATTTCTGTAAAAATGTGTTTTCGTAGAATTAAACCTACTAAAAACTTGCAATGTACAAAATAGCGGTAAAAAATTTCCACCCTTGTAATTGTACGATCTGAAAGGTAACAGGAAAACTTGTACCAGATGTAGGTTGTCTTTAGATGACATGGAGTAAATTAAAGCACGGACAGAGAACAAAGTAATAGAAACAATTTCCACCATGCACGTTGAGTAAACAAATAGAGAAAATGAATGCCAAGTAAAAAGGGCCAGCCTGGGTGCGGAATACAGGAGCGTTAACCACCAAGTATTTCCAAGTGAAGCTCAAATTGGTCCGCACAATCAATACAGGGGCAAGCGCTACACCAGGTCTTGACTGTGTACTGAGGAAGGGTGGAGTCTCACAACTTCCGGCTTACCGGCACTCTGCTTTCAGCACGACAGTTTTTGTTGCTGCGACATCAGGGCATTTTAACCTGCGTGTTAATAGATGACGAACGCCAGCCGGGGCTCTCACCGCACCCCCGTAACTCCGGCCCCGGGTCAATGCTGTGGCACAGGACAATTCTAGTCAATGTCCAGTTCAACTAAAAAGGGGGGTTGAAAGACTCCTTTTTCCGGCACTTTGTAATCTGGGGGTCAGACAGGTTTAATGGTCAATGTGGCCCAGGACAGGGACAGTATAAAGTCCAGTTCAACCAAATGGTGGTTTAAAGACTCCTTTTTCCGGCAAATTTTTAAACTGTGTGTCAGACAGGTTTAATGGTCATTCTGCGGTGCAGGACAGATATAGTTAGTGTCCAGTTCAACTAAAATGGTGGTTGAAAGACTCCTTTGTGCGGCACTTTTTAATTGTGGGGGTCATGCGGGGTGTGGGCTCATGCTGCGTTCCAGGGCAGGGATCTTCATGTCCAGTTCAAGTAATGATGGTTCAAATCATACTGCCCTTTTTGGCACTTTTAATTTGTGGGTGATGCAGGTTTAAGGGTCAGGGTGTGGTACAAGACAGGGATAGTGAATGGTCTGTGACTTTTTTTTTTGTGACTTTTATAACCTAAGTGTGTTGCCTAAGATGTAGCACGTATCCATTTGACTGTTGGGGATGTTATTTCAGCTTCCCCACCCTTTTTTGGGTGTAAATAAGGTGTTGTTGCCTCCTTTGACTTTAATGGTCATCCGTCATAATCGAGCTCATATCGAAAAAAACCCTTTTCGATAGCGGGGCCCACTATCGAATATCGATCGATCTTGATAGCCAAAGCCCAAACGCTCAACAATATGAGATTTTACAGGGCCCCGACCTGCGATGGCCCGGCCCGACGGTCCTGCAACCAAGATCCGCGGCTTCGTGTTGTCGCCAGAGGGAAAGGGACCTTCTGTCGTACCTTACCTCCATGCCCTACCCCCCCTTTGCTCGTTACCCCTGCTTTCGCTCCTGTTCAAAAAAAGATAAAAATTTGAGAAGGTAGGAAGATTTTTGGGAAAAGTTCTTATTAAAAGACGGCAAATCACAGTTTTCTTAATCCCCAATTTCCTCTTTTTTCCTACAGCCAATTTGGTTTAAAAAACTGAAATGTTTTTTGCGAATACCTGTGAATGTGGCCCGGGGGGAAAACCCGTAAGACAAAATAAACATGTTCTTTCCTTCAGTCCGGGGATTTACAAATGCCCGTGGACTGGAATTCATAGTTTTCAAAAAATTTTTCATACAAGTGCCTTCTGCCCCAAATGAGATTCAACACCCCAAAAAAAACTATTCAGAATTTACAGGATGAGAAATTGTGTTTTTTGCAGAATGAAAAGAGAACAGAAAATTGTCAGATTTTCGTAAAAATGTGGCTCTTTGAAAAAAAATGGGCCGCACCCATGCAATAAGCTTTTTAAAAAAATTTCGGATAACAAACGGTGTTTTTTTTACCTTTCAAAACACTGCGGTGAGACAAAATTGCAGTATTCAAATTTAAATGCAAGGGGGTCTAGAACAAATGGACTGCGCCAAAGTGAAAAAAAAACCTTCTGAAAGTTAGGAAATAAAAATTTAGTTTTGCACCTATCAAATTCCCTGCGGGACTACAACATTTCTGTATTCAAATTTAAGTGCAAAGGTGGTTTGTAAACAAAGCTGGCCTGCGCCCCAAAATGAAAAAAACACTATCTGAAAAATTATCGGATAATAAAATTGAGTTTTCACCTATAAATACTCTGCGGTGATACAAAAATTGCTGTATTCAAATTAAATTAAGGGGGCTCTTGAAAAAAGTGGGCTGCCCAAAGTGAAAAAAAAAACCTATTGAATGTATGGATAATAAAGTTGAGTTTTGCACCTATAAATACACCTGCGGTGCTAAAAACTTTTTATTCAAATTTAGTGCAAGTGGTTTGTAAAAAAAGCTGGCTGCGCCAAAGTGAAAAAAAACCCTATCTGAAATTTAGGATAATAAAGTTGAGTTTTGCCCCTATAAAATAATCTGCGGTGACTACAAAATTGCTGTATTCAAATTTAAGTTCAAGGTGGTCGTGAAAAAAAGCGGGGCCTGCGAAAAAGTGTATAAAACCCCTATTGAAATTATACGAAAAATAAAGTGGGTTTGCCCATCAAATACACCTGAGTTATAGAAAAGATATGTATCCTAAAATAATTTACGGTGCACAAAAAACAAGTAATATTTCACCAAAAAACTTCCCAAAAAAGTGTAATAAAAAACCCATTGAAAGCGGGTCAAAACTCAAAACAGTTGGGTGCACAAACCCCACTGTCTTTAAAGGCCTGTCTGTCTGTTTTCCCCGAGCCCCCCCTCCCCCAATTTCCCCCACGGCTGTACTGCTCTAGTTGCTCCTTTAAATTTCGGGCTAAGAAACTAAAATCTGCAAATCTCTTATTACCAAAGTTCAAATGTTCACGCAAAAAAGATATTTGGGCTGTGTGAACTAGAACGTTTCGTGAGCTTTTTTGACAGGACGGGAAAATCCTACCTTGATACACGCACACCTGAGGCGAACACGAAGGTGTTTATGTAAAACGAGGTGATGTGTTTTTTCCAGGCAATCGAAACCATACACACCCCCAAAGTCTGACGTGCACCCCCAAGTCACCTGCTTTTTTTTCTCTAAGCTGTTTTTTGGCCCCCAAAAGAAGGAACGCTGAAAATGGCGCAAAATAAAAGTTATGCGCAGATTTTAACCTAAAATTTTGCATGATCCCAAAAAACCCATCAACATAAAAAAACCCTGCCGATTTTAATTTTCGATAATAATCGCTCAACATATGGTGACTATAGTTTTGAATACATGTCGAGACAGAGCCCAAGCTAGTATGTGATGTTTTGTAGGGGGGGGGAGGGGTCTGGCTTCTGGTCTGTGTGGATTAACCCCGTGGGGCCGCTCCCTCCTGCTCTCTAACAGATTGAGGAGGCGAGGGAGGCTGATCTCAGCGTAGATGTGACACAGTGAAGTGTGTTCTTAATCATGATAGTTTGAGCGTTAAGTTTGGCCAATCGACATTTGGCGATGGTCGATAGTGACCATCACGAAAAGATATTGATGGTGATGAAAGTTATGATCGTGCCATTTAAAGCTATGGGAGACAACAAACCTTTCATTCTTCACCCAAACAGGGCGGGGGAAGCTGGAATTAACTCCAAACAGTCAAATGGATACGTGCTAATCTTTTGGAAAACATTAGGTTATAAAAACCAGAAAAAAAAATCACAGACCATTCAAATCCCTGTCTTGCCCCAGCAGGCCTTAAACCGGAGACCCCAAATTAAAAAGTGCCAGAAGGCGTATGATTTGAACCTCATTTTACTTGAAACTGGACATTGAATATCCCCCTCCTGGAACGCGCAGAGCCCCAACCGCATGACCCAAAAAAAGTGTCGGAAAAAAGGGTCTTTGAACCCCTTTTGTTTCACTGGACTTGACTTACCTGTCCTGGCCGCAGTATGACCATTAAACCCCCTCTGACCCCCAAATTAAAAAGTGCGGGAAAAAAGGGGTATTTTTAACCACCATTTTAGTTTACTGGAATTGACTATACCCGTCCTGGGACGCTGAGCCCCCCCAA
>JAODAL010082646.1:0-11505 GCA_025379985.1 Phyllomedusa bahiana
GGGGGAAAATAAGTAATGTATGTCCCAGTGACTGCACCAGCAGAATAGTGAGTGTAGCTCTGGAGGATAATTACAGGATGTAACTCAGGGATCAGTACAGGATTAGTAATGTATGTAACAGTGACTGCACCAGCAGAATAGTGAGTGCAGCTCTGGAGGTATAAATACAGATGTACTCAGATCAGTACAGGATAAGTAATGTATGTACACAGTGACTGCACCAGCAGAATAGTGAGTGCAGCTCTGGAGTATAATACAGGATGTAACTCAGGGTCAGTCCAGGATAAGTAATGTATGTACACAGTGACTGCACCAGCAGAATAGTGAGTGCAGCTCTGGAGGATAATACAGGATGTAAACCTGGATCAGTACAGGATAAGTAATGTATGTACAGTGACTGCACCAGCAGAATAGTGAGTGCAGCTCTGGAGGATAATACAGGATGTAACTCAGGATCAGTCCAAGGTAAGTAATGTATGTACACAGTGACTGCGCCAGCAGATAGTGAGTGCAGCTCTGGAGGATAATACAGGATGTAATCAGGATCAGTACAGGATAAGTAATGTATGTACACTAGTGGATGCACAGCAGAATAGTGAGCGCAGCTCTGAGTATAATACAGGATGTAACTCAGGATCAGTACAGGATAAGTAATGTATGTACACAGTGACTGCACCAGCAGAATAGTGAGTGCAGCTCTGGAGGATAATACAGGATGTAACCTAGGATAAGACTTATTATATTAGGAATGCAGATGTTTCCAATATACTTACAGAATTCTACAAATACGTTCTTGGTCTCATCATAGGCGACTTCCTCGAAATTCTTGCCCACCAGAACCTTCACCGGCTTCTTGTCCCAGTCTTCAGGAATTTCTTCGCTTAACAGATTTTGCTAAATTCAAAACCAGAGATTTCTTTGCTCGTCATGTAACATAAGCTAAAAAGAATGACGCAGAATTCTGACCCGACATATTTAGAATCTCCTGATGTCTGTACCTTTATTTTACCATCGAGCACTCCCTGGCAAAATTCTTTGACGGCCTCGGCTGTGATTTTTTCGGCGTTGAAGGAAAACTTCTTCACCTGCTCGATGTTGATGAAACGGATGGTGGGAATATCTGCATTGGTGAGTCCAAAGTACTCCAGCACCCCAGCGTGAGGCCCGTCCGAATTAATCACCACAAATAGGATCTGTAGGAGGTGGAAAAAGAAGGGCGGATGCAGGACTTCACACGTAAAGAAGGGGTTAAATTTACCAAAATTAACCCCTTAAGCCGAACGCCTGAAAAGTAATTAATGACCCGAACATTTTTTTAGTTTTTGCCTCCTTGCGTTTCCACAGTTGTAACTTTTTTATTTTTTCAATGACGCAGTTGGATGAGACAAGTTGTACTTTATGGTGGAATAGTTTAAGTTGACTTATAAATAATTACAGATTTTTTTTTTATTTTTTTTCAATTTTTTTTGTTTTTTTTCAATTTGTTTTTTTTACACCATTCACATTTGACACTTAATAACTTGTTAGATTAATTCTACAGGTTATTACGGTCGTGTGGATACCTAATATGTGTAGAGTTTTTATTTTTTGTTTGTAATGTATGCACAATTATTTTTTATTAAATATTTATTCTTATCTTATTTTTTTTATTATTTTTTTTTTACACTTTTTATTTTTTTTACATTTTTTTTTCAAATCCCATGAAGGGAGAATCGTTAATTTTTTTTTTTTTTTTTTTACACTTAGTAATGTATTGGCATATTCATATATGCTAATACATTATACTCTGTGTCAGACGGACACAGGTAGTGATCAGGACAGCTCAGTCTTCCCTGATCACTGGCTTGTTACACAAACAGCCCTGGGAGCTACTCTAGGTCCCCAGGGCTGACTGTGCAGCCGTTCCCCGGGCTCTGTCGGGTCACCGGGTGTTCCGCTCACCCGACAGAGCAGGGAAACCCTTTGATTGCACTGCGGTAATGCGCCGCCGCAATCAAAGGGTTAAAGCATCGGGGAGCAGAGATCTCCCCCGATCCCTGGTGCTTGCGGGAGCTGCGCTGGGATCAGGGCTGTGTAGTTCAAACTCCGATGTCTGCAGCGACGTCAAAAGACGTCGCTGTAGACGAACGACCTGAAATGCATCAACAGACGGTGGGCGGTCTTTAAGGAGTTAAAGGGAAACTCCACTGTAGCGATTGCTTCTCCAGAGTGAGATAGTTTGGCCCAGTCATTGATTAGGGGTAGTTATTTCTCTTGTAGCCCCCACTACTCGCCTCCGGTTGGCTGTGTGAGTTGAGGTTGTGTAGCAGCCACTTCCTGTCTGGGTGACTACCACTTCAATACATGTAGCTATGTGTACTGTGGTGGTCACAGGGTTAAAGCTACAGTATAATAGAGTGTCTGTCCATGGTATTAAGGCTGGTATCTAAGGTCCCACCACACAGGAAGCTTAGAAACATGGATTTAGAAAACAAACAGCTTCAGAATGAAAAAGAGACAAGGGGCACAGGTGTCCTTAAAACGTGGACCTCCCTCCACCCTCTTGCAGATTAAGTGGATCACCACAGAACCCTACTAGGGAGAGGCACCTTATAAGTGTGTGGAGAGTTATACTCCATTAGTTGCTCCATTGAAATGTAAATATATTCTAAAGGGATCATGGGAAATAATCTGGGACTCTGCAGCGCCACCTATTGGATGTAGCTTTCCTCCAATTACATCGGAGCCTTGCAATGTGAATGGGATGGGAGCCAACCAAATATTTATCAGCAGACAGTATACTACCAAGAACTGGTTAAAGGGCAAACACCCTGAAACAACTGTAGATGAATAAAGGGTTTGGCTTTACTCCCAGTCACATTGCATGGCTTAGTGAGTCAGATATGAATTGAGGAACGCCGCATCCAATAGGTGGCGCTGCAGAGTCCTAAATCATTTCCCCTGAGCCCTTTAGAATATGTTTCCTTTTCAGTAGAGCAACTAATGGTGTATAAGTCTCCTCACACCGACCTGGTGCCTCTCCCGAATGGGGAACATTATGACTTCCAAGCTACCCCTAGAGCACCTAGCCAGCCAACCACTACTCTACTCTGCATTGATGAGTGGTATGGTTATGACGTTAACTTTACTTGCATTGATGTTGCTTTTAGTTTACATTTACAGTGAAAAGTTTTTAATTTTGATTATATGTAAATAAAATAATTTTTACAAAAAACCAAAGCGGTCTGCGGTTGAGTATCTGGCTGGTTCTACTACCATTTGCATTGCACAGCTCAGTGAGTTGGATATGAATTGAGGTACACTGCATCCAATAGGTGGCGCTGCAGAGTCCCAGATTATTTCCCATGAGCCCTTTAGAATATGTTTCCCTTTCAGTAGAGCAAATAATTGTGTATAAGTCGCCTCACAGCGACCTGATGCCTCTCCCAAAAGGGTGAACATTACCCCCTCTCAGCTACCCATAGAGCCCCTTACCCAGCCAACCACTACTCTACTCTGCACTGATGAGGGGTAAACCCCAACAAAGCTGTCTGCAGATGAGTGTATGGTTAGTTCTAATCCCATTCACATTGCACAGCTCAGTGAGTCGGATATGAAATGAGGAATGCCGCATCCAATAGGTGGCGCTGCAGGGTTCTAGCTCATTTCCCATGAGCCTTTTAGAATATACCATCTGAATAAGAACTAAGTTTTGCATTATTCCGGAACCGAAAGATCAGCAATTTAAGGGGAGACCCTAAGTGATTACCTACTTAAAATAAAACCATCTCACTGATCAGTTTTCCACTGAACCTTCGTAGTGTAGTATTGCATTACAGGTGACTGATTTGACCATTCAAGAATATTCCACTTCTTTGCTTTAATAAACTCTTGGGTTGCTTTGGCTTTGTTATAGGTCATCTGAATTATGAAACGCCGACCAACCAGTTTGGCTGCATTTGGCTGGATTTGAGCACACAGTGTGACTCTGAATACCTCAGCATTCATCCGGCTGCTTCTGTCTTGTGTCACATCATCAATAAACACTAGTGACCCAGTGCCACTGGCAGACATGTGTGCCCAAGCCATCACCACGCCTTCACCATACTTTTTTTCCCTCCATCATTTTGGTAGAGGTTGATCTTGGATTCATCTGTCCAAAAATGTTCTTCTAGATCTGTGCTGGCTTTTTTCAATGTTTTTTTTTTGCTAGGTCCAATCTAGCCTTTTTATCCTTGAGGCTTATGAGTGGCTGCCCCGTGCAGTGAACCCTCTGGATTTACTTTCATGCAGCCTTCTCTTTATGGTAGATTTGGATATTGATGCGCCTACATCCTGGAGAGTATTCAGAGACACACTGTGTGCTCAAATCCAGCCAAATGCAGCCAAACTGGTGGCACTTTTTAAGAAGCTGAAACTCCTAAACCCTTCATCCAATTTTAATGTGGATACCCTCAAAGAAAGCTGAAAGTCTGGACTGTCCATATCCATTATAGAACTATAACTTCAATATGTTTCAGTAAACGGGTACAAAAAAAACAAAAAGTTGTGTCAGTGCCCAAATATAGATGGACCTAACTGTAGATCCCTATATGGTCAACCATATACCACATTGGAGCATTGAGTCCTCCAACGCAGGAACCAGTTTGACTCATAGAGGTGGGGTCCCAGGCCAAACATCTCCTGTATGATGTCATTATGCCCTAATTGGGCCGCAGAGTCTAATGGAGTCTATAAAGCCATACCTTTCCTTTAAATCCCGGCGCTGCCTCTCGGAAGTTCTCCAGAAGTTGAAGCTGATCTTCCACTGTTTTATTAATGAACAGCAGTAAGTGGTTGGGAATCTTGGCGGCGAAGATTTTTTCTGATGTCTGTTCCAAAAATATTCAAAAAAATTTGCATACGATTAGAATATTTTCTTCCATAAGTCACATTATCCATATGGGCCATGAATATCAGATTGCTAAGGTTGGACTCTCTCAGCTGCTTAAAGGGGGCAGAGGCGTCGCATCCCCTTCAAAGTTTAGGCGCGGCTCCGTACTTTGTGTCTTGTCTTGCAGGTTGGGCTCTATTCACTTCAAAAGGACTGAGCTGTAATACCAGACCCATCCACTACTAAAAGAGTGGCGCTGTGCGTGGTAAAGAATGAAGGCTCTGCCAATTAGCTGTTCGATGGGGGGATACGGAGTCATTCCCCCACAGTTCTGATACTAATGGTCCTTCATAACAACAGCCCATAGATTTTGTAGGACTGGAGGTCCCCCTTACTCAGAATTTGAATATTCCTATTAATATTTTCCCCATTATCCACAGTAGTAGCACTAATCTTAAAAGGGTTCCCCTATCTGGATAATTTCGGTTTTGTTGGATGAGTCCTACAAAGATAATGTGACCATAGGATGCTCTGCGACTGGAACCCCCAACTGTAATCTAAGGAATGACCTGTTCAAATTTATAACAGCGCCCCCAGAGGTAAAATAAAGTATTGCACTTTTTTTAAATTCAAGAACATTTTGGGTCCTCCAGATCAAGAGACACTCTTTGTAGTTGCCCTCTGCTATGGCAAAAGTTGGAGCTTCGGAATAAGTGACACCCCGCCATTGACTGTGGGTGCCCAAATGTGTGGTTTGGAAATAGGTGTGTATAAAACCCCTTGAAAAGGGGTCTTCTGGTCTAAAGAATTTTTATCTATCCAATGGGGAAGTGATAAATGTCAGATAGGTGGGGGTCCGACCATTGGGACCATTATTATTCAGTGTTTGTGCCCAGTTGAGGTGGACAACCCTATTTCAAAGTCTATGTCAGTGCCATAGACTTTGAATGGAGGTAAGGTGAATGCTTGAAAGCCGCTCCATTCAGATGACTCCTAGCCATGGTCGGACCCCCATCGATGTAGCATTCATCTATCCAGTAGAAGAAAAATGTGTCCTCCTTTATACCTCAAAGAAAAGAAATATTGGAAATACAATGGGATGGACGTGAGAGCAGTAACTAAGGTTATAGGTCCGACCAACATCTAGTTTTCCTGACTCCTCTATAGGTATGTTTTTAATGTACCTGATCGTTGTATTCGGTGACTAGATCCATGCTGTTGACCATGAGGAACCTAACTAGCTCGTCTTTGTCAAAACCCAGATCCTCGTCTCCTTGATATTCATATTTGCCCTCAGGCTATGAAAAAAGAAAGGAAAAAGGCATAATGTGAATATATATTGTAGGAAATCCATCATATTATTACCTGTCATCTGTTTGAGGTATCAGGTGTTATTTGCCAGTGATGCAACAATCTATAATGACTCCAAAAACTGAGGCCCAGTTGAGGTCTACAACCCTCAGACTTGAAGCCGTTTAGGTCTACAACCCTCATGCTTGAGATCCAGTTGGGGTCTACAGCCCTTAGACTTAAAGCCAAGCTTAGGTCTACAACCCTCAGGCTTGAGATCCAGTTGGGGTCTACAGCCCTTAGACTTAAAGCCAAGCTTAGGTCTACAACCCTCAGGCTTGAGATCCAGTTGGGGTCTACAGCCCTTGGACTTAAAGCCAAGCTTAGGTCTACAACCCTTAGGCTTGAGGACCAGATGAGGTCTACAACCCTCAGGTTTGAGACCCAGTAAAGGTCTACAACCCTCAGTCTTGAAGCCCAGTAGAAGTCTACTACTCTTAGGCTTGATGTCCAGTTGGGTTCTACAACGGGTTTGCATAAGGCCCCTAAGGGCCCAGTAAAGGTCTACAACACTTTCCTACACCCGGCTTAAGGCCCAAATAGGTCTACAACCCTCAGGTTGGGCCTGAGCCTGCAAACAAAAACCTCAGACTTGGAACAGGCCCCTAGTTGGGGCCCTGCCAACCTCATTAGGCTCGAAAGGCTGGGGTTTGAGGCCTACAACCCTCAGACTTGAGGTCCAGTAGAGGTCTACAACCCTCAGACTTGAAGCCAAGCTTAGGTCTACAACCCTCAGGCTTGAGGCCCAAAATAGGTCTACAACCCTCAGGCTTGAGGCCCAGTAGAGACCTGCAACTCTCAGGCTTGAAACCCAATAGATGTCTACAACACTCAGACTTGGATGACTGACAGACGATGTGACTTCACAAGGCATGTGACAGGCATGTTTGACAGAGGAAAGTCTCATACGCTCTTGAAGTAGATGACACTATCTCTAGTGACTCCGAATTTCTGAAATATTTCTTCTTTATGAACGATGGCAAAGTTGAAGTCTTCTGTGTTTGCCGCAACCTCATTGAAGATGTTTAGGTCGGCATCTTCAGGATCCTGGGGAATCACACAAAAAAAATCATGAAAAACTTGGGACAATGTGGGAATTGGAACTGTCTATTCAATGGGAACCTAAGAGCAGGAATCCTAATGATACAATGATGTCTACTGTGTGAACCTTAGCAGGTCCCCAAGATCTAGTTATTGGAAGCTATAGGGTCGGCCTCACTATTCTATCTTGTATGAGATATATCATGTCTTTGGGCTGGGATTCCCAAATAACGTCTAGAAGAAGGATCCATAACGTTCTTCCAGGCTTCTTGCCTTTACACCTTTGAAACTTGGAGATCTCTGGACCTTCAAAGCTAAGTTGATGGAGTTACCATTGAACCAAAGGGGAAAAGTGTAACCGAAAGCTCCTAGGCCCCAGAGCAGAATCTATACCGGGCCCTCAACTACCATGTTCCCTTATACACTAGTGGCCCATAATGTAGCAGAGGGGTGGAGTGCGACCTCCTGGGGCGAGACGCTTTACCTTGAAGAAACCAATCACTGAATTTTCATGAGATTTGATAAACTTCTCGGCGGCGGAAACAGTTTCGACCTCAACAGCTGCCGGCTCCATCCTCCTCATCATCCACCGCACAATGCCGTCCGCATCTCTCCTGCCTGAAGGGAAGATTGATGTGCTTAGTAAATGTGTCAATAATATCATCTCTATGTATGTTTTATCTAATTCCATATAAATCTAGTATCTATCTATCCCATATCTATCCATCTATCTATCTCATATCTATCTATCTATCTATCTATCTATCTATCTATATCTATCTCCTATCTATTTATCTATCTATCTATTCTATCTACTATTCTATCTATCTATCCATTCTATCATATCTATCTATCTATCTATCTATCTATTATCTCATAACTATCTATCTATCTATCTATCTATCTCATATCTATTTATCTATCTCATATCTATCTACCCCTATCTATCTATCTATCATCTATCTATCTATCTCATATCAATCTACCCCTATCTATCTAATCTAATCTATTCTCATATCATCTTTTCTATCTATCTATCTATCTTTTAATCTATCTCATATCTATCTATCTATATCTATCTTTTATATCTATCTATCTATCTATCTATCCTTGTCTCATTATCTATCTATCTATCTATCTTTTATCTAATCTATCTAATCTCATATCTATCTATCCCATATCTATCTATCTATCCATCTATCTCATATCTATCTATCCTATCTTTTATATCTATCTATCTATCTATTTTATCTATCAAATTCTATCTTTTATCTATCTATCTATCTCATATCTATCTACCCCAAATCTATCTTCTATCTATCTACCCATCTATCTACTCATATATCTACCCTATCTCATTCTTCAAATCTATCTTTTCTATCTATCCATCATCTATCTATCTATCTATTATCTCATATCTATCTACCCATCTCATGTCTATCTATCTATCTCATATCTATCATCCATCTATCTTCTAATATATCTATCTATACACATCTATCTACCCTCATCTACTATCTATCATCACATATCTATCTATCTATCTATCTATCTATCTATCAATCTATTATCTCATATCTATCAAATCTATCTATCCATATATCTATCTATCCATATATCTATCTATCTATCTATCTATCTAGCTATCTATCTCATTTCTATCTTTTCTATCTATCTATTTTACTCTTTATTATCACCATATCTATCTATCATCTACCCATATCTATCTATCCATATCTATCTATTCATATCTATCTATCATTCATATCTATCTTTTCATCTATCTATCTATCTATCTATCCCATCTATCTATCTATCTCATATCTATCTATTTTTCTATCTATCTTCCCATATCTATCTATCTATCTATCTACTATCTATCTATCTCATATCAAATCTATATCATATCTATCTATCTATCTATCTATCTCATATCATCTATCTATTTTATCTCATATCTATCTTCTATCTATATCAAATCTATCTTCCCATACCCTATCTATCTCTATCTATCTATCTATCTTTATCTATCTATCTATCTATTTTCTATCTCATCTATCTATCTATCTATCTATATCTATCTATCTATCCCATATCTATCTATCTACCCAATATCTATCTATCTATCTATCTATCTATCTATCTATCTATCTATCTATCATATTATCTACCCCTATCTTTTCTTTTCTATCTATCCCATATCTATCTATATCTATCTATTCTATCTCATCTATCTATCTACTTCTATCTATCTATCTTTTAAATTCTATCTATCCATATTTTATCTATCTATCCATAATCTATCTACTCTATCATCTATTATCTATCTATATAAAAAAAAACAAATCACTATAACTATTTATATCATTTTTCTATCTTCCCCTTTCTTATCTTTTAGCACACAACTCTGTTTAAAAATCTTCTACTTCTTAACCATTTATCCTTCTTCCATTATTTTTATGAAAACATCCCACCGTGGTGAATAATTAGAGAGGTTTGGGTAAAATGAGTTGCGGCGCGCGTAAAAAATGGGTGCCCGTTATTATAAAAACAGTGAGAGTGATTCTCTCTTAATAAAATAGCCTGACGCGTTTCGCGTGGTAAACCCACGCTTCCTCAGAGGTGATACATATACTGCACATTGTGCAGTATATGTAACGAATTCCGTACCTGTTTGTCTAACGATTACAATGTACCTGCCTTGTTTGTATAAAAGACCGACAATGTGCAGTGTATGTATCACCTCTGAGGAAGCGTGGGTTTACCACGCGAAACCGTCAGGCTTTTTAAAAAGAAAATCACCTCACTTTTAAAAATAATATGCACTTTTTAGTGTTTTTATAATAACGGGCACCGATTTTTTACGCGCACCGCAACCGTCTTTTCCCTAAACCTTTTTCTATCTATCTTTTCCCATATTATCACAATCTAATCTATCTATCTATCTATCTATCTATCTATCTATCTTTTCCATTCTTTATTATTTCTCTATCTATATATCTATTCATTCAATCTATCTATCTTTTCTATCTATCTTCTATCTACAATCTATTAATTTTCTATTCAATTATTATCTTCTCTATCAATCTACCATCTATTTTCATTTTATCCAAATCTTGCCTGTTTTTTTTCAAAACTTCTTTTCTTCCCTTTTACAAAAATTACCCAATCCTTCTTCATCTTCATTTCAGCCGAGCCTCCCCATTTGTTCCTTCAGGGTTTCTGCGGCTTTGCTGTATTTCGGGGCCAGCTCCTGGCAGTGGCCGCACCATGGGGCATCTGAGTGATAAAAAACGTATTGAACACTTATATAATATTACTGTTCTCCTATATAGACCCGTAGTGATAGTATCTCCCCTCACCTATGAGCCCGGGCGGCTATAAGGAGAGTCTCTCTTTGGGGGACTCAGTGCACCCAATGATTTCCCTGTGAGATGTGTAATACCTCTCCCGCCCTGTGGTGGTGCTGTGGAGGATCTGAGCACTTGCTGTATAAACACCCCGCACGCGGAGAATAAATGCTGCTCTGATTTGGGTTTTATCGGCAACAAAACCTGAGTCGCACATCTTTTGTAAGGCGGCCTTTTTTTTTTGGAAGAGGTGGATCTTCTACAAACAAGATTATAATTACGGGAGGAGCCGCCACTGCCTCCAGGACCTATAACATCCCCTACAGAACGGCTGCTTTATCTTGAATGCTAAATATTACTTGGAATGGGCTTCCCTTTAAATTTGTAAAATGGCGGCACGCCCCTGTAATAAACCTTATGTAACCTTATTGCAGCCTCTGACTATATTTCGCATGGACGCGGGGGGTTCACTGTTTGCTCTTCGTCATCGCTGTAGAGATAAAGGGACTTTTGGGAAAAAATTTCAGTGGGACGGAGGCCGACTGTCACGTAACCTGCGCACCTGTCACCTTCCCAGTGACGAACGGGAATGTAGAAGTCATAACTAGCGGGGTTTTTATTTTTCTATTTTCAACAACTCTGCTGACAGTCAGTGAACGGAAATCTGTTTATAAGCTGAAAAGCATACTCAACCTAGATCTCCTGATGGGGCTTGTAAGTGGGTGGGTTAACTGCAGGCAACATGGCGGTGTTGTCATGCACATAGTAATATAGCTGACACCAGACTCAGACTGGCCCATAGGGGAGTAATCCTTGGTGGGCCCCTGGTCTGCTGGTGGGCCCCAAGAATCAACTCCACTGGTGGGCCCCCAAAAATCAATCTATGGTCCCAAGTCAACTCTTGGTGGGCCC